>MQUG01003235.1:0-99158 GCA_007213375.1 Steinernema feltiae
CATCACCTACAAGACGTTCTTGGCGGAAATCGGCGGAGAGGAGCCGCGGATCCCCGGATTCGAGGAGTACACGAACGGAGCAGACGTTCTTCATCGCCTACGGACATGTGAGCTACCGTAATCCCGCCCATAAACGATGAAAGTGTTCCTGTTTAGAGCAGATGCATGTTGACGACCGTTGGCGACGCGTTGGGACGACTGAACGCCGCTCACGCGGATGACCGAATCCGCGTCAACGGACCTGTGCGCAACTCGAAGGAGTTTGCCCGCGCCTTCAACTGCCCCGTTGGCTCGCCGATGAGTCCCCCTGATGAGGAACGCTGCCACGTTTGGTAGAATTTTGCTTGTATTCGATTGTATAACTGCACGCAATAAATACGCTTTCGCTTGTTTTCATAAGTCACTCGTCGGAGGTCTTCTGGCTCGGGCCACGGAACGGAACTGTGATCTCGCAGAGCAATCTCTGGTGAAATTACATTGGATACGGTAGGTTGACTCGATTTGAAGAACCAAAGGCAGCTTCGCTAGGTCGATCGAAGCGCGGAGTCGTTAGCGGTCGACGCTCGCACCTTCTCAAACGCGCACACATGAAATCTATGTTTGAACGCATTGTTTCCTCCCAAAAACGCTTCATTTCGCCGACGATTCAGCCATTGAATCCAATTCTGTTCCCGCCATGAACTGGGTTCCCCTCTTCTTCATCGACAGCGTCTGCCATCAACTGCGCAAATCTGCGTTCCAAAAAGTCAAGCAGCTGACGGGTGAATGGTCCAACTTTGGCTACAAACACGACGAAAAGAGGCGCGAATTTCAGTTTTCATGCTCTGTATCTGGCTGCTGTATTAGTTACGATCTTACGCGAACCAACTTCCCGGCGGTGAAGGTCGAAGAACTCGATTTGGAATACGATAGGATCTCAACTGTTTACAACGGAACTCCTGATTATAGAAGAAACAGTGTTTCACTGGACGAACTTCAACACGTCGTCTTTCCGGCTGTCGCCAATCTCGTCAGCGACTGCGTTTGGAACTTTTTGTCCTGCCGCGTCCCTGAACACCTATTGTTCTTCAGCGCGTTCAAAAACTGTCCCGGATTCAACGCCATTTATGTAGAAGAGCAAGGCGAGGAGTCGCAAAGCTTTATTGCGCGGCAAGTGGAGTCTGGCAATGTCGAGGAGATTGCTCTGCGAAATGACAGTTCAGTTCCGTGGCCCGAGCCAGAAAAACTCGTTGAAACGCTCAAAGCATTTGTTTCTTCCTCGAGATTTCTCTATCTGTACGTTCCCGGGCCTCTCCCCAACGACTTTCACCTCTTTGAATTGTTCCTGGCGAGCGCTCTCGCGGGCAAAGTGAGGAAGGGCGCATGTATTTTGATGAAAAAGATAAGTTTTGATGCGAGTCGACTCGGCGCTCTCCATCCGGAATGCCGTGCAGATTCAAAGTACCATTTTTGGAAGATTCCGGACTCGAATCTCTCAGTTTGGCCACAATTTAGCGCACCGTTTTCTGTACGACAGTGCTCAAACACTTGGGTCACTATTAAGCCGGATATTCTGATGAAAGTGATGTAGGTAGTGAAGCCAGCCTTCAGTGTCCTTTGCAAGCATTTTTGAACCAAATAAAGCCGCCTGAACGAACGTTGTGATAAACGCAGTGTTTCATTGTTGATCGCCCGCGCCTTCAACTGCCCCGTTGGCTCGCCGATGAGTCCCCCTGATGAGGAACGCTGCCATGTTTGGTAGAATTTGCTTGTATTCGATTGTATAACTGCACGCAATAAATACGCTTTCGCTTGTTTTTATAAATGCATCATAAGTCACTCGTTGGAGTTCTATTTCCACGTTCATTGGTAAGCCGAACAGGACGGGCACAAGCATGGGACGTAGTAAGGCTGAAACTGGCGATTTTCCACCCGAAAACCTCACATTGAAGCTCACATTAGTCAAACACGCGTTCATCATGTTCTGCTCCCATTGAGCTGCGATCCGCTCGCCATTAGTGCTGAAATCGTACACCATTCCGGTCTAAACTGGTGAAATTACATTGGAAACGGTAGTTTGACTTACGTTGAAGAAGTAATAGCAGTTTGTGTTGTTCACGTTGGGTTGATTGAGGGTCGGAGTCGGCATTCCGTAGTTCCAGTTGTTGTTATCGTAGGGATTATTGTAGTACGGCCACGAGCTTCCGCTGCTCACGTACGGAACCGCATATGCGCTCGGAATACTTGGTCGCGGGTAACCGAAGGAGCTTCCCGCATTTGGGTTTTTGTAGGAAGAGACGCTGCTGTCGTCTCCGAGAAGAGAGTTGACGGCCGCGGCCGCCTGTTGATCGAGGAGATTTCCGATGGAGTGCGCGACGAGGAGGCAGAAGACGAAAAGCGCTAACATGTTGGGTAGATGAGTGCGTCGAGGCAAACGCGCGAGTCTTTTAAGGCATATTTTATTTGCATAGCGAAATCACAGGAGAGTAAACACGATTGGCCCTGAACTGATCTTCTTCCCACCTCCGAGGCAGGTTTCCTCATTTCGCGGCATGCTTGTCGAACCATCGGATCATGTTGATCGCACGATCTGCTTCGACATCGACTTCATTGAGTGGGTGGTTTGATCCCGGATACGAGAGAACCCTAAAGGCAGTTATGAGAGTCATGCAGACACTGAGTGAAATCTTACTTGTTCAGCACTCCTCGTGCCTGAAGGTTGCGCAGATATCCCCGATAATGCGGAACGACCCGCAGGTCCTTCTCGCCGATGAGCAACATGTACGGAGTGATAACCTGGAGACAAACATAGCGGTTTTATATACATGAAAACTTGTATTTACCTTCTCGACGTGGGCTACGGGCGACTTCTCAAACATAGCGACCATTTTTTCACTCGTTAGACCCTTCTTGTAATCATGATCCTCTCCCGTTCCCTCGAAAGTACACCAGTCGGCGATGTCGGTGATCTCATGCATCGCGGCGATGTTCAGCACCGGATTCAGTGCGACGCAGGCCTTGTAGAAGCCCGGGTACTGTCCAATGAGGTGACTGACAAGGAATCCTCCATGAGATCCACCAAACAAGCAAACGCGATTGCGATCGAATCGAGTATCCGAACTCAGCACGGTTTCCACCGCGTGGTGGACGTCCTTCACATCAAGATCGCCAACTTTGCCGGGGAGTGAGCGGATGAATTCATCTCCAAACCCGCTGGAACCGTGGTAGTTGACTGCCAAAACGGCATAACCCGCATTGAGCATTAGGCCGATGTCGCGGGGCACAAAACTGAAATAAATGAACCAGTGAAATACGAAAATGAGCGGCGGACGAACCCCCCAATTGAAACACCATGAGGACCACCGTGTGGGCAAACAACTAAAGGGAATGAACCACTGGGCGCGTGGTTTGGTACCGTCAGAACGCCTTCGTAGGCCGTTTGACCTTCCCGCTTGAATCCGCGAAGTGACCACGTGTAGTTGAAAAGGTTCTTTCGGTCTTCGTCGCCAACGTTCTGTTGGAGCTGCCTCCACTTTAGGTTCTCTTCGTCTCCTATTTTCGGCAAGTTCGCAATCTGCATAGAAGGCGGTAGGTTAGTGGCGGAGACGACAGCCAAGATCTTGTCATCACTGACATCGGTGACCATCCATGATCCTTTTATACCCTTGTTGTTAGTGAGCTTTGTCACTTTACCAGTTTCGATATTCACAACAACAATCTCCTGAAATTGTTTTATCAAATTCCACGTCCAGACTGAACCTTCTTACAAATTTAGATCTCCATGTGGTGGTCAGTACCATTCGCTTGCTGTCGTTCGCCCAACAGCGTTGGGATCCCATGTGAACAAAAAACCCTGGGAAATCATCATTTTTTTCGGGTGAGCCAACAATCGGCACGACCACTCTTGATTCTTTGGTGTCCCAATTGAAGGTGTGGAGACCAAAACATGCGTTGTGAGGTCCGCCAGATGAACGCTGGAAGTACGCGAGCGTGTTGTTATCCGGACTGAAGGAGAGGTTCTCGATGCCAACGTCGGAATCGCTGAGCTGAGCGAGCTCGGCAGTGATGATGTTGTAGTAGTAAACTGCACCCCTGAAGAAGCAATCAGTTAGCAATGCAAAGGTTCAGCGGTCGAAACGTACCTTCGATTATTACAGTATATCTTTCCCAGCTTGAATGGGTCGTTCTTTACGCCATAGAAGACAATTCCCTCGTCATTTGGTGCCCAAATGCTCTAAAAACAAAGCCACTGTAGGTCAAAAAGCGCACTTATATGGCTTACAAAGAGCGGTGAAATACCGTCCGATATCTGGTCGAGGACAGTGACTGATTCGGTCGATACGTCCATAATGCAGAGAACGGGTTTCTTGACTTCAAAACACTGTTCACCCCAGGATTCGTTTAACGCAAATTTTTCACCCTGAATTAGGAGTCTCGTAGAAGAGGCCGAAACCAAGTTAAACCTACAACTCCGCTTTCCTCAATCTTCTCATCGTTCTCCCACTTTAGATCAACGTTGAAGTATTCGGCGGTTTTTGAGTGGCACTCAGCGGTGTACAGAATACGATCCTCCCCATATGACCACTTTAATCCACCAAATTCGCCGCTGGAGTGAATGAGGCCGTGTTTCTTCAATTTCGAGACGTTAATACTGCGTCCGTCCTTTGGCGTGATTGCAATGTTCAAAAACTGATCGGTCGACGCTTTACATTGGTGAATCGTGGCCATGCGACCGCAAGCACTGTAGTGCACGGAACTGAAATCAACCGTTCATTTTCAAACTCAACAACTCCACTTACATAGCATTTTCAGAGCACACGATGGAATTGTCGGTCTTGTAAATCACATCAAGGTTCTCGTTGAACGTACTCAACCTTTCAAAAACATGAAATTCGCCGGTTGTTCGGTGTCGAGCCCACCAGACTGTACTACTAACCTACAAAGAAAGCAAATTTCCACAAACCAAACGAGTTCAGTACCTTTCCGGGGAGTATTCGAGACGAAATCAGAGTTGGAATGGACATCAAGTGGAGGTAGGTGTCCTTCAACTTTTTTAAGGCTAATACTTCAGTGGGCAACATTCTGAAAAGCGACGAGTTCATATTTGAAAGAATTTCGAGGTTTCGGTCGAGCACTGTGACTCGCTGGAACTTGACAACCTTCTTCATTGGCAAAGCACGATTGCCCCATGTGCTGCTGATCTGAAAAACAATAGAAAAAATGAAAATGGACGCCAATTCCCTTGTCTTTTCGACAATTTCACTATTTTCGTCGCGGGAGCCGCAAATCTCGCCTGATCGATCACTGTTAAATAGCACTAGGATACCCGAGTTGCTGATGGAATCGCGCTACGGCTTCATCCGGAACATGGCTTGGTGTCCCCTGCGTGAGCTTCCGTCCGAAGAAGACGAAAAGAACGTTCTCGGATATCTGGCTGTCGCTTCCACAGGCGGAGCTATCGCGATTTATTGGTGAGCTTTTTTTCTATCTTATCTTCTTTATCGTCCCCAATTCAGCATTCCACGAGAGCTTCCAGTGGACTCTACTGGTGAAATCCCTCTCGTTACGCTTCCTCCGGCCATGATTCTTCCTCACCCTCCCTGTGTGCTCACCGACGGCACCACTGCAAGCGAAATTCCAATTCAGTCGGTTGCGTGGTCGGCCTACGAAGGCGGAAAACACATCGGAGCCGTTTCCGCTGCAGGACGAGTCTTCATCTGTGATCTGGCTTCCGAAAATCACGACATCGTGGATTTGACGGAGGCTAATTGGGAATCGCCGCCCACAAACATGTGTTTTACGGATACGAGTGAAGGTAAATTTTATGGTTTTGGACTCCGCTGACAGTGCGTTCTTCCAGTAAGCATCGGATTTCGTCAGAAGACAGTAAAGGTCTACGACTTCAAGACCGGTGAATTGCTTCTCACCGAGGACACTACGAAATCCGCTGGAGCGCGTGTATCGGCTCAGCCGGTCCTCATGAGTGGCGCCTTCGTTTGTCAATCCGACATGATCTCATACGGCGATGTTCTCGTCGAATCGGGCGTCTTCATGACGATGGGAGCCCAAGAAGGCTACCTCCTTGTTCCCCTCGAAGTCAAGTGAGTTTTTTCCAATTTTTCTAGAAGCCTACGCATCGCTTCAGGCATAGATCCGCGGATGCGAATGAATTTGGACAGAGTGGGAGGCACAAACCAGCAAGGCAAAGGGCCAGCAAGGGAATCCAATTTCTCGATCATCGACCGTCGCCATTCTTCTCTCGCAATTGACGCGACAAAGTGGGCGTCTCCAAATTGAAAATTCAACGAAAAGACGATAATCCGCTTGGAAAGTTCCTCCATAAAAGCGCATCTCTGCGGCCTTCGACCAACCAACCAGCATGCGAACTCTCGTCCTGCTCTGCGTCGCTCTTCTACCGTACTCGCTCGCCTACGAAGTGGGCCAGTCGGAGGGCTACCTGCTCGCTTCGGAGTACCTCTCGAAGGCGGTCGACCGGAACATTGATCCCTGCGTCGACTTTTACAACTTTACCTGCGGCAAATGGCGCGATTGGAGCTCCCGAAGGGGCGCACCAAGTGGATGTGGATGTATGCGCTGGAGGATCGGATCATCGAACAATTCAAGCGTGAAATCCCGCTGCGTTTGGCCAGAATTTAACGGTTTTACTTCAGATCTGCTTGAGAACCCCGTTCCGTACAAGTCGCGGGCGATGAACATGATGAAGAGCATCTACCGTAGTTGCGTCGACTCGGATTCGTTGAGAAACGCGAAGAACGCAGAGCTGCTGAACAAAATGGAGAAATTCGGTCAATTCCCGGTCTTGGCGGGAAAGAATTGGGATGATTCGGCGTTCGACCTCACGCAGCTGATGATCGACACTGCGGACGCGGAGCCGGACGCGTTCTTTGCTCTCTGGGTCAAAGAGGACGAGAAGAACGTCTCCAGGAACATCATTTCGGTAGGCCAGAAGGTTACTGTAGTCTAGACCGATATTTGGGGCATTTTCAGGTGGAGCAGCGGAGTCCCTACCCGATCTTCGAGACCTACTCGGCCGCCTATCTCGACCCGACCCTCGCGCATCAGGTGGACGCGGTCCGCAAGTTCCTCACCGACAAGATTACCCTCCTCAAGGGCGACAGCCTCCGCGATGGCGAATCCATCGACCATGAGCTCATCGAGGCCGACATCGAGGCGTTCATCGGTCTGGAAACGGCGCTCAGCAAGGCGATGGTCGGCCTGAGCCAGAAGAACGACTTTATGAAGCTCTCAGAATTGCAGGAGCTCGTTCCGCAGGTAAACACGCCTGAGATTACGGTATTCCACCTATATTGCAGCTCAACTGGACCGAATACCTCCGCGCTATTTCGCCCGCTTCCGTCCACGCGTACATCGCCTCCGATCCGAGCATCATGATCGGAATTCCGGAGTTCCTGAAGCGTCTCGGACCGATTCTCAATTCGACGCCCAAGAGGACACTCGCGAATTACGTCCTCTGGAAGTACATGAAGACGTGGATCTTGAAACGCCAGTTGGACGAACGCTACGATCAAGTCGATGAGGTATGACGTTGCTTCCGCTACCGTAATCCTCCTGTTTCAGGCCTATTCGGAGATCTCGTTCGTGCGCTTCTTCCAGCGCACGCGCTGGCAACATTGCATCTCCGTGGTCAACCACCGCAACTTCCTGAAACACATTCCCAGCGCCATCTACGTGCGCGAGCACTTCTCGGCCGAGTCGAAGGCCGACTTCACCGCGATGTTCCACCGCGTGAAGGACGCGCTGCGCGGAATGATGCTCGAGAGCGACTGGATGCTGCCGGAGACACGCGTGCGGGCGATTGAGAAACTGGACGCGATGGGCGCCGAGATCGCCTACCCGGAGATGGCCAGGAACGACTCTGCGCTGGACTACTTTTACCGGGAAATGAGTGTCGAGGCGTCGGATTCGTATCCGACGATGATCGCGAAGGTGCAGCGGTGGGACGCGCAGCGCAAGTTTGAGAAACTCGTGAAGGAGCCGGAGATGCCGGACGAGGACTTTAGATTCAATGCCGGATTCGTCAACGCCGCGTTCACGGAGACCAGAAATCGCATCGGTGAGCGGTCCGTCTACAGAGCCTGACCGTAAATCTCCCCATTTTCAGCTTTCCCGGTCGGCTTCCTCCAGGAACCGAGCTACCGAATCGATTTCCCCGCCGCGATGAAGTGGGGAGACGCAGGTTTCATTTTGGCCCATGAAATAACGCATGGATTTGACACGAAAGGTGCGCTTTTCGATGCGGTTGGTAACCGGAAGAACTGGTGGGACCCGATCACGAAGAGCCGCTTCGAGGAGCGCGCGCAGTGCATGGCGGCGCAGTACAGCCGTACAGATGAGTCCCCCTGATGAGGAACGCTGCCATGTTTGGTAGAATTTCGCTTGTATTCGATTGTATAACTGCGCACAATAAATACGCTTTCGCTTGTCTTCGGAGGTCTTCTGGCTCGGGCCACAGAACGGAACTGTGATCTCGCAGAGCAATCTCTGGTGAAATTACATTGGATACGGTAGGTTGAGTCACGTCGAAGAAGCAAAGGCAGCTTCGCTAGGTCGATCAATGCGCGGAGTCGTTAGCGTTCGACGCTCGCACCTCCTCAAACGCGCACACATGAAATCTATGTTTGAACGCATTGCTTCCTCCCAAAAACGCTTCATATCGCCGACGATTCAGCCATTGAATCCAATTCTGTTCCCGCCATGAACTGGGTTCCCCTCTTCTTCATCGACAGCGTCTGCCATCAACTGCGCAAATCTGCGTTCCAAGAAGTCAAGCAGCTGACGGGTGAATGGTCCAACTTTGGCTACAAACACGACGAAAAGAGGCGCGAATTTCAGTTTTCATGCTCTGTATCTGGCCGCTGTATTAGTTACGATTTTACGCGAACCAACTTCCCGGCGGTGAAGGTCGAAGAACTTGATTTGGAATACGATAGGATCACAACTGTTTACAACGGAAGTCTTCATTATAGAAGAAACAGTGTTTCACTGGACGAACTTCAACACGTCGTCTTTCCGGCTGTCGCCAATCTCGTCAGCGACTGCGTTTGGAACTTTTTGTCCTGCCGCGTCCCTGAACACCTATTGTTCTTCAGCGCGTTCAAAAACTGTCCCGGATTCAACGCCATTTATGTAGAAGAGCAAGGCGAGGAGTCGCAAAGCTTTATTGCGCGGCAAGTGGAGTCTGGCAATGTCGAGGAGATTGCTCTGCGAAATGACAGTTCAGTTCCGTGGCCCGAGCCAGAAAAACTCGTTGATACGCTCAAAGCATTTGTTTCTTCCACGAGATTTCTCTATCTGTACGTTCCCGGGCCTCTCCCCAACGACTTTCACCTCTTTGAATTGTTCCTGGCGAGCGCTCTCGCGGGCAAAGTGAGGAAGGGCGCATGTATTTTGATGAAAAAGATAAGTTTTGATGCGAGTCGACTCGGCGCTCTCCATCCGGAATGCCGTGCAGATTCAAAGTACCATTTTTGGAAGATTCCGGACTCGAATCTCTCAGTTTGGCCACAATTTAGCGCACCGTTTTCTGTACGACAGTGCTCAAACACTTGGGTCACTATTAAGCCGGATATTCTGATGAAAGTGATGTAGGTAGTGAAGCCAGCCTTCAGCATTTCCTTTGCAAGCATTTTTGAACCAAATAAAGCCGCCTGAACGAACCGTCAACGTTGTGATAAACGCAGTGTTCATTTTTGCTCGCCCGCGCCTTCAACTGCCCCATTGGCTCGCCGATGAGTCCCCCTGATGAGGAACGCTGCCACGCTTGGTAGAATTCGCTTGTATTCGATTGTATAACTGCACGCAATAAATACGCTTTCGCTTGTTTTTATAAATGCATCATAAGTCACTCGTTGGAGCTCTTTTTCCACATTCATTGGTAAGCCGAACACGACGGGCACAAGCATGGGACGTAGTAAGGCTGAAACTGGCGATTTTCCACCCGAAAACCTCACATTGAAACTCACATTAGTCAAACACGCGTTCATCATGTTCTGTTCCCATTGAGCTGCGATCCGCTCGCCATTAGTGCTGAAATCGTACACCATTCCGGTCTAAACTGGTGAAATTACATTGGAAACGGTAGTTTGACTCACGTTGAAGAAGTAATAGCAGTTTGCGTTGTTCACGTTGGGTTGATTGAGGGTCGGAGTCGGCATTCCGTAGTTCCAGTTGTTGTTATCGTAGGGATTATTGTAGTACGGCCACGAGCTTCCGCTGCTCACGTACGGAACCGCATACGCGCTCGGAATACTCGGTCGCGGGTAACCGAAGGAGCTTCCCGCATTTGGGTTGTTGTAGGAAGAGCCGCTGCTGTCGTCTCCGAGAAGAGAGTTGACGGCCGCGGCCGCCTGTTGATCGAGGAGATTTCCGATGGAGTGCGCGACGAGGAGGTAGAAGACGAAAAGCGCTAACATGTTGAGTAGATGAGTGCGTCGAGGCAACCGCGCGAGTCTTTTAAGGCATATTTTATTTGCATAGCGAAATCACAGGAGAGTAAACACGATTGGCCCTGAACTGATCTTCTTCGCTCCTCCTAGGCGGGTTTCCTCATTCCGCGGCATGCTTGTCGAACCATCGGATCATGTTGATCGCGAAGTCAGCTTCGACATCGACCTCATCGAGTGGGTGGTTCGATTCAGGATACGAGAGAACCCTGAAGGCAAGTTATGAGAGTCATGCAGACACTAAATGAAATCTTACTTGTTCGGCACTCCTCGTGCCTGAAGGTTGCGCAGATATCCCCGATAATGCGGAACGACCCGCAGGTCCTTCTCGCCGATCAGCAACATGTATGGAGTGACAACCTGTAGACAACATAGCGGTTTTATATACATGAAAACTTGTATTTACCTTCTCGACGTGGGCTACGGGCGACTTCTCAAACATAGCGACCATTTGGTCACTCGTTAGACCCTTCTTGTAATCATGGTCCTCTCCCGTTCCCTCGACAGAGCACCAATCAGGTGATGTCGGTGATCTCATGCATCGCGGCCATGTTCAGCACCGGATTCAGTGCGACGCAGGCCTTGTAGAAGCCCGGGTACTGTCCAATGAGGTGACTGACAAGGAATCCTCCATGAGATCCACCAAACAAGCAAACGCGATTGCGATCGAATCGAGTATCCGAACTCAGCACGGTTTCCACAGCGTGCTGGACGTCCTTCACATCAAGATCGCCGACTTTGCCGGGGAGTGAGCGGATGAATTCATCTCCAAACCCGCTGGAACCGTGGTAGTTGACTGCCAAAACGGCATAACCCGCATTGAGCATAAGGCCGATGTCGCGACGCACAAAACTGAAGTAAATGAACCAGTGAAATAAGAAAATGAGCGGAGGACTAACCCCGCAATTGAAACACCATGAGGACCACCGTGTGGGTAAACCACCAAGGGGACTGAAGGCTCGTCGTTTGGAACGATCAGAACGCCTTCGTAGGCCGTTTGACCTTCCCGCTTGAATCCGCGAAGTGACCACGTGTAGTTGAAAAGGTTCTTTCGGTCTTCATCGCCAACGTTCTGTTGGAGCCGCTTCCAAATTAGGTTCTCTTCGTCTCCTATTTTCGGCAAGTTCGCAATCAGCATAGAAGGCGGTCGGTTAGGGGCGGAGACAACAGCCAAGATCTTGTCATCACTGACATCGTTGACCATCCATGATCCGTGCGTATTTCCGTTGTTAGTGAGCTTTGTCACTTTACCAGTTTCGATATTCACAACGACAATCTCCTGAAATTGTTTTATCAAATTCCACATCCAGACTGATTCTTCTTACAAATTTAGATCTCCATGTGGTGGTAAGTACCATTCGCTTGCTGTCGTTCGCCCAGCAGCGTTCGGGTTCCTGAGCCATGTAAACGAAAAACCCTGGGAAATCATCGAATTTTTCGGGCGAGCCAACAATCGGCACGACCACTCTTGATTCTTTGGTTTCCCAATTGATGGTGTGGAGACCAAAACATGCGTTGTGAGGTCCGCCAGAAGAACGCTGGAAGTACGCGAGCGTCTTACTATCCGGACTGAAGGAGAGGTTCTCGATGCCAACGTCGGAATCGCTGAGCTGAGTGAGCTCGGCAGTGATGACGTCGTAGTAGTAAACCGCACCCCTGAAGAAGCAATCAGTTAGCAATGCAAAGGTTCAGCGGTCGAAACGTACCTTCGATTATTACAGTATATCTTTCCCAGCTTGAATGGGTCGTTCTTTACGCCATAGAAGACAATTCCCTCGTCATTTGGTGCCCAAATGCTCTAAAAACAAAGCCACTGTAGGTCAAAAAGCGCACTTATATGGCTTACAAAGAGCGGTGAAATATCCGCCGGCATCTGGTCGAGGACAGTGACGGATCCGCTCGATACGTCCATAATGCAGAGAACGGGTTTCTTGACTTCAAAACACTGTTCACCCCAGGATTCGTTTAACGCAAATTTTTCACCCTGAATTAGGAGTTTCGTAGAAGAGGCCGAAACCAAGTTAAACCTACAACTCCGCTTTCCATAATCTTCTCTTCATTCTCCCACTCTAGATCAACGTTGAAGTATTCGGCGGTTTTTGAGTTGCGCTCTGCCGTGTACAGAATGTGGCCCTCCCCATAGGACCACTTCATTCCACCGAATTCCCCATTGGAATGAATGAGGCCGTGTTTCTTCATTCCGGAGACATCCGCGGAGCAACTCTCCAGTCCTCCATCAACCACACGGATAAACTGCTTCTTGTCTTTGCCATCGGGAATAGTCAACAGTTGAGCGATTTTCTTGTCCGAGCGACTGTGAGCAACAGCTTGGGCACTAAATGCGAGTTTTCGTTGATTTATAGGCTAATAACACGACTAACTTGAAGTGAATAAGCGACGAGTTTATATTTGAAAGAATTTCGAGGTTTCGGTCGAGCACTGTGACTCGCTGGAACTTGACAACCTTCTTCATTGGCAAAGCACGATTGCCCCATGTGCTGCTGATCTGAAAAACAATAGCAAAAATCATCAAAAATCAAAGAAAACGACGTCCTTACCTGAACAACCTTTTCCCCTTTCGAGATGCGTCCTCCCAGAGGAATGGCAATCTGCGCCAAGTCACCATAGGTGTCCTTCAGCTTCTCCAAGGCTAAAACTTCTGTGCGCAACATTCTGAAGCAGGAGATTGTTAGCTGTTTGCTGCCTCGAGCGTTCAATGCGCGCACAAACGGAAACAACATGCAACCTGACGAGAGAAATCGGAAAAAATTGGACATGCATGTATTTAGTGATAAGAAGCACGGAAATTGAACGCGAAATTGGACAAGAAGAAGAACGCAAGAAGTGGTGGTGGTGCTAGCGCGTAAACTAATCGATTCGACGCGTTGTTTATTTCCCGCTGCAGTGACGCGAGAGGATTGGAAAAGGGTTGAGAAATCGTTCTGACTGACCTGACGACTGCCGCGAACGAGAGAGGAAAACAAACAAGTGATAGCGGTTTGTTGATTTGTTGGCGGTTTGTGGTCTGTAGCGGTCATACAAATGATGGAATAGCCGCCGTCTGGTGCGCGTGCAAATGTAAGTGAAAGCGATGCAAATGAAAGGGAAAGCGATACAATATCACGTTGTTCAATTGGTGACAACGTGGTTCGAAATAGATTCAATTGCTGCTTTGTAGTCCAGCGAAGATGGCTCGATGCTTATTATTCGATTCTTGATTGTTCCAGTAGCGCGATTTTTACACTCCAAGGCGCACGATCAGATTAAGGAATTTGTAGTTTGTATTATGTGAATCACGATTTGTGCTCATCGTCCAGCTGACCGGGCATATTTTCACTTCATTTTTCGTGTTTCGCGATAACGCTGACTCGGCGTTTTCCAGATGTCCTCCAACTTGGCGAAGAACATCGCTCGCGTTCGTCAATACGTGCAGAACATTGCGAGCCGTAAGGATTTCGACCGGATCCCCGGGAATTGCCGGCTCCTCTCGGTGGACGAGGGCCACGTTCGCGTGGAGATGGACATCACCGCCAAGCAACTCAATCCCACCGGTACGCTTCACGGAGGCTGCACCGCCACTCTTGGTGACATCTTCACTGGACTCGCAGTGGAAGCGACGCCACAGGGACTGCCCGGAGTCTCTACTGACATTCACTGCTCGTAAATCGTGGAAAATCCGTGGAAATGTCGTGTTTTCTGTGCTGCAGATACTTCTCCGCGGCGAAGGAAGGCGAAACGCTGATTATCGACTCGAAGGTGATCAAACTCGGACGTCGAATGGCCTTCACGCGAGCGGAATTTGTAAAGAAAAGCGACAACACGCCGATCGCTGTGTGCCATCACACTGTCGCTATTTTGATGCCAAAGCTGTAATCGAATAAAGAAGCACTTTTCGTTTCTCCTCCTTCTTTGGCATCACGGAAAACTCCGCTTTTTGTGCTTTGAACGATCTGTTTACACTTTGCAGTCATCGATCTCTCGCTCGCCAGCGGCGATCGTTCGCTATCGGCACGTACTTTGTTGCGTTGCGTCATTTCTAAACGTCAAGTTTTCGTTTCTGTGTGTAGCGCGACTGGTCATAAAGCACTTCGTGCACGAATGATCATTTTTAGGCCGAAATTAGAACCTTTTTGGTGCGGTTTTTGTGTTTGTTGCGATTCTCGGGTGCGTTGTTCGTGTTCACTCTGCATCAGATCTATTTTCAGATGGCTGCATTCGCGAAAAACGCCTCCCTCGTGCGCCACTGCATTCAGGCGATGCCGAAGCTCAGCAACTTCAACCGGATCCCGGGAAACTGCCGCGTGCTCTCGATCGAGGAAGGCCGCGTCAGGGTGGAAATGGACGTCACGGCGAAGCAACTGAATCCCGTTGGAACGCTGCACGGAGGCTGCACCGCCACTCTGGCCGATATCTTTACCACCATGGCGCTTATGTCGATGCCCCGAGGTCTGCCAGGCATTTCTGTCGATCTGCACTGCTCGTAAGTGAGGGAGATCACTCTAAGTTTACTTATTCTTACCCTTCAGGTACCTCTCCGCAGCCAAAGAAGGCGAAACAGTGATCATCGACTCAAAAGTTATCAAGAGCGGTCGAAGCATGGCGTTCACTCGTGCCGAGTTCTTTAAGAAGAGCGACAACACTCCGATCGCCGTCTGTTTACACACTAAAGCGATTGTTCCGATGAAACCGGGAGCTGGTGGCGGGGAGCCGATGCCAAATCCAGAAGACGAGGAGATGAAGTACCATGGTTTCTAATTTGATGTGAATAGGGTAAATGTATAAAGGCTAAGAAATCTTTGTTTATTTCTCTCGAACATTTTATTTCTTCTTCTTGGGCGCCAAATTCAGACCCTCAATGAACTTCTTGTCGATAGCGAACGTGTCTTGTAGCAGATCTCCAATAAAGGCGACCTGGTTTCCCTGGACCACGACTTGAGGTCCCTCGCAGTTGGGTTCGTTGTTCACGGTCGTGGCGCTTGTTGCCACGCCGTGCTGAATCTTCTGACAAAAGTCCTTCAAGTCGAAGCCGTAAACGTCGAGATTGTTGACCAGCGTGACGACTTTATTGCCGGCTCGTTTTTGGACCTAAACTACTGAATGAGTTGAGTTGATAGTTTGAAATTCTACCAAGAATGTAATCATAGGAATCTTCAATCGTTTTACGATTTGCCGACCGTCGGGTAGTTGAATCACGAAGGTCTTGGTCATCTTGTTGATGATGTGCTGCATCAGAGTGTTCCAATCGATGTTGTCAGGCGTGTTCGTTGGCACCAGCGCTCTTAGCGCATCGTTTAGGGCAACCGACTTGTTCATATTTCGACCCTGGGATTTCACGTAGTGCGTGACCATCAGACGAATCTTCTTGGCATCGAGAAGATCGCCCTTCTGCACCGGCTCGACGGAACGCAGAATCGCCAAAACGGGTTCCGTGACAGCGTAGAACTCGTAGATGATGGGACCGCAAATCTTTGCCTCTGTGGCTTCATCTGTGATTCGCTCATCGGTGAGTACGAAATTCTTGATGTCAGGATGCCACCAACTGACCTAAAGCTTCCTTATAGAGTCGAGAGCGTTGGCAAAGGCTCACCTCAGAAATCACGTCATTTCCCTTCCCCTTTTCCGTGATTTTCACTAGCGGGCCAACTGGATTCTTATTCACTTCTTTCAGGAATGTACTGAACTTCTTATATTTTGTCTTTTTCATATCAATCTTCTTTCCTTCCGGTAGTGTCTTCAAAAGGCAGTTACTGTAGAACTGTCCCACATCGTACGGGAAAATCGCGGACTTTGTGAGACGATAGATGAGCGTGGCAAGGAAGGTTCTCTTCAATAGATCTTCTTGTGATTCCGATGGCTCCGCTTCATCGGCTTCGTTTTCTGTGCTGACTTGAACGTCATCTAGTTTGGCGGAAATGTCGTCGACTTCTTGTGGCTCAATAATTCGAGGTTCCTGGCCAAGAACAGGAAAGTCTTCCACTTGCGGAGCTGAGGGAGATGCTTGAGGAACCTGTAGCTCTTTGACTGGAGCAGATACCTTCGATCCAAACTGCCAGAGGGTGTCCCGAACGACGTGCAGCACCTGCACACCTCTTCCCTGCATTCCATTGGCGATCATTTCGTTCGAAGACATCAGCGCTCTTCCTACGGCCATCGGACCTTTGATTTTGTGGTCTTCTGTGATCACGGAGATGGCAACCGGACTGTTCGCTTCAATCCGTGGTAGGCCATAACGCCGCAAAACGCCTAAAATAGCGAAATAAACATGCTAACAAGACGCTTTAACTCACCAGGGAGCATGAGATCAGCTCCATTGATCAAAAACGTCAAAGTGTTTTCATGAACATACAGCGTGGGACAGAATTCACTTGTTAGCCAAGTCAGGTACACTGAAATCGATGAATCTGAGGTGAAAAAGCCTGCTGAACGATGATTCTACCTGTCGGATAAAGTGTGATCTCCCCATCGATCTCGAAAAATAGCGGATTCTTATCGAACACGTAGAGATTCATCCGGATATCGCTAAAGTTTGTGATGGCGGCGATCGCAAGCTGCGATTTCCCGATGGCTGTCACGACATTCTCGTCCACCCGTTGGAGAAACTTCTTCCTGCAAATGTTCGAATTGAACAAAAACGGTCATTTCTGGTTGCGCACCTCTCCGAACTGCGGACGTTCGTGTTCTTCTTGACGTTGAAGGATTTCTTGAACATCTCTTGCAAGAAACCGCGGCTGTGGCAATGAAATCAATCGCGAAATCGAACGAGAAGCGATCGGATCGGATCGAGTCAGATGCCGAATCAGTCGGCAACGTTGCGGACTCATCGTGTCGGGACCATTTGTGAAAGTTGAGGCGGCGGCGAGGCGCGAATTTCGATGTTTTTTGGTTGATTCGATTGATTCTGTGGTTGAGCGATGCGCATTTACGATTTTACCATGCAGTGTTGGTCTTCTGTTTGCATCGAAACGTTCCATTAACCGTTATGTGAGATTTGCTCAATTCGCCGGGATGATTTTGTTTTTAACGTTTTCTTTTTCGTGAATTTCGTATTTTTACATGCATTTTGATCAGCAACACGTTCCAAAGCCTTTGTTTGCTGATTTGTAGAAGCGTTTCTTTATATATGTGAGCTTGCGAAGTTGAACGCAATGTTGCCGTCGATTAAATTGAAAAGTATTTGTTTGATTTTACAATCAGCGTTGATTACTCAGAGCGCTGCTGGACTTATGGAGCCGTTTATTTGATTTTTAGTGTTTTACCTATTTGTCGGGGGTTTATCATTTCAGCGCGTGCAGCAGATTCCGTTTGCTTCTTTTTTTATTCACATTTCAACAGAAATGTAACCATGACAACGATGCAAAGTTTCCGCGCAATGCGTTAATTGCTGCGAATGCATTTACGTGAGCGTTTTCTTTTCTTTTCTAATTTTCGAGCTCTTTTCAGAAACCAAAATGAGCCGTCGCACCAACCCGTCCGACTTCCTCCGACAGATCCTTGGAAAACCCGTCGTCGTGAAGCTAAACTCCGGCTCCGACTACCGAGGTATTCTCGCTTGTCTCGATGGTTTCATGAACATCGCCCTGGAGCAGACCGAAGAGTACCACAATGGGCAGCTGAAGAACAAATGGGGCGATGCCTTCATCCGCGGAAACAACGGTAGATGATCAGTGACTTCGAAAATGACTAAACGCCCCTTTTTCAGTTCTCTACATCAGCACACAACGGCGATAAACTCGGTGTTCCTCGCCTTCGCCAATTTGTTTGTATGTTTTATGGCTTGTTGTGAATTGTGTCATGTTATATTAAATGTTTTCACCCAGTGTAAATAGTCAAATTGCAGTTTAGTTCTCTTGTTAGTGATTTTGGGGAGCGCCGTTGAATCATGATGGCGCCATATGTTCTATTACTGTCAGATATTCTTCTCAATTTCTGGAAATGCTTTAGAATGAAGACACAGCCCGATCGGTGTATTATCTCCTTTCCGAGTGATCTCAGCTCGCGTGAATCCCATCATACGTCCGCTCTTTACAACCTGCGAATCGATGACGATCGTTTCTCCAACTTTTGCTGCTGCTGCGCATCTAAACCGGAGAATTCAAAGTTTGAAAGCTCCAAAAACTCACGTGACGTAAAGGTCAACCGTAACACCGGGATGTCCTCTCTCGGTCGCAACCAACGCCGCCGAGGTGAAGATATCGCAGAGAGTGGAAGTGCAGCCTCCATGAAGCCTTCCGAACGAATTCACATGTCTCTCTGTCAACTCCACTTCTGCTTTGACGCGGCCTTCTTCGACCGAGATCACGCGGCACTCGCCGGCCACTCGGTTGAAGTCGTTCATCTTGTGGAGGCCGGTGACGAAGCGCCGGGCGAATGCGATGTTCTTCGCCAATGTGGACATCACGAGCAATCCTGAAATTATTTAATCGAGCAATTGGAGGAAATGGAGAAAACGCGTCGACTGTGCTCATTAAACGAAGAACAATTGCCTTCCGGTGCTGAATGATCGTGAGTCATTATTCTCGAAGATTCTCGCAAACAGAAAATCGTGGTTTCCCTGACGCTTTCGCTTTCTTACGAAAAATTGCAGTCTTGTTCCCTTTCGGGATTCTTAGGCCCCATTTACGACAAATAGCGATTGGTGCGTTGTCGCTCATGACTATCGTTTTCCCGAGCTTCGCTGCTGCTGTGCACCTAAAAGCAATGCGTTCAATGTTGCAACGAGGCTTAAAAGATTCTTACTTGAGATGAAGATCAACGATCTCGGATAGTTGCGATGTAGCGCCATGTCACGGCGAGATTCTTGACGAGATAGGCATGTCGGTTGGACAATTCCGCTGAAATACCGAATTAAGTGCCTTCTCGCCACGCTTTGCTAATTGGTCTGCGATTTGCGACGTGGCACGTGTAAAAACAACATGACAACATTTATTCAAGTAATGAACTCAAGTCTTCTTCTCAATTTCTGGAAACGCCTTAGAATGAAGACACAACCCGATCGGGGTATTATCTCCCTTCCTGGTGATCTCAGCTCGCGTGAATCCCATCATACGTCCGCTCTTGACAACCTGCGAGTCGATGACGATCGTTTCTCCCAGTTTCGCCGCTGCTGAGCATCTAAACCGGAGAATTCAACGTTTAGCAGCTTCAAGAGTGATTCTCACGTGATGTGAAGGTCGACCGTAACCCCCGGATGCCCTTTCTCGGTCGCAATCAGCGCCGCCGTGGTGAAAATGTCGCAAAGGGTGGAAGTGCAGCCTCCGTGAAGCCTTCCGAACGAATTCACGTGATTCTGAGTCAAGTCTACTTCGGCTTTCACGCGGCCTTCCTCGACCGAGATCACGCGGCACTCGCCGGCCACTCGGTTGAAGTCGTTCATCTTGTGGAGACCGGTCACGAAGCGCCGGGCGACTGCGATGTTCTTCGCCAATGTGGACATACTGAAATTAATCGAGCAATTGCAAGAAATCATTGCCAAACGCGTGGAGAACGAACGGATGGACAACAAACAATTAACGACGAGCCTGCCGATGTCGAATGATCATGAGTCATGATTCTCCAAGAGTCCCGTAAAACAGAAAATAGTGGTTTCCCTGACGCTCTCGCTCGCTTCTGCCGAAACACTGCAGTTCAATGACCACACGCAATGTCACAATGCGGTTTGTTCATCGCTGTTCACAAAGTGCAAAACAAGGTCAGAATTTATTGCTTATCAGAGTGATTTCCATTCTCGATCGGCGCAGATTCTGCGCCAACTGACATACTACACCGTTTGTTCTTCATGCGACGATTCTGAAACCAGATCTTCACTTGAGTCTCGCTGAGATTGAGGTCCTGAGCGAGTTGGTAGCGGCGCGGGCGCGAGAGGTATTTGTTCTCGGCGAATTGGCGCTCGAGTTCGATCAGCTGCTCGCTGGTGAAGGCTGTGCGCGGGCGACGGATTCGACCCCAGGTTTGCCACGCGTTCACTGAAATGTAGACGAGTGAATTGGGGGAGGACGCTGCAGTTGAAATTGAGTGAAATGTTCCGAACATCTTTCGATTCACAGTGCAACATTCCGATGAAGCGGAATGTTTCACTCAAACTCAAATCCACTGATTGAAACGTTTCACCTGCGATGGACCCTCTGCTTCTCCCTTCTACTGTATACCTAGGCATACGGTAGGTCATAAGTCGTCCATCACCATGCCCGCCATCCCTCGAGTCCATCAATCCCCGCGCTCCTCTCTACCGTATCCTCCCAATCTGAGCGCGATGTTTTTGTAGACCACCACTTGGCAAAAACACTTTCGATCGTCGTCTCCCAAGGCGCGGCGCGCGATTCCTCACTTCTTCGCCCTTTCGCCTCCCGCTTATGCGCGCAAATCATTTTTCTTTCCCACGCGCGCCGTTTTCAATTGTGAAATTTTGCGGCGATGATTGAGCGGTTGCTTTCGGCGCGCGGCCCGCGGGAATTGTTCGCGCCTGTCGGCTACATGACAGGCGCTAATTGTTTTCAGCCCGCGGCCAATTCCCCCGCTGATCGCCGTTGATGAACTACGGTAGGATGGGCGGTTGTTCGCGGGAATCGCGGCGGGAGGAAGTGAATGACAAGATCTGTCGAGGGGATAAAAGTGCGATTTTGATTGTGGGAAACGGTGAAAAACGTTGTGGGAACATGATTTCGGTGAAATTGAAACGAGACGATGAGTGTTGGCAACAACTGAATAGCAGGCGCCGATTTATGGATAGTTGAGGGCAACATTCCAGTCAGCGGAGACTGCGCTTCGATCTCATCGGAAACATTCCAGCGATCGGACACGTGTGAAACGGTTCAAAACAGGAAAAGCGACTGCAACATTCCACCAAACAACGCATTGCTTCAAAGGAAATTTCGCGCAACATTTCACTAGGCGCGCGAGCATTCACAAGTGATACGTTTCACTGAACAAGCAGGTTGAGGAGAATGCGAGTTGATGTGAAAAATTGCAAGTAACCGAACAGTTGAAAAATTCAAAATACTCGTCTCCTGCGCTGCGCACTTCTCTTCCGCTCGTTCTATCGAAACGTAACACCGATTTCACAAAACGAATAAAAGGATTCGCGGTGTAGAGTGAAACGTTCCACCAGTTTTATCGGAATGTTGCACTCAACAATAACCTCACTCAAGATCCGCTGACTAAACATCTTTCGCATATTTAATTGAAAAACTCACACGTGAAGGCGATTTGATCGTAGAACAACGGAATCGTGGGAGTCGGAATGAAATTATTGGGCTGAACTGTCGCTTGCGGCGTGACCGTTTGTGGAGTGACCATACTGACCGGAATCGGCATCGGCTGTGGAGCGTAGAGCGCCATTTCCGAGGTTAAACACTGCGAAGCGCAGGTTGTGGCGGGCGCCGGCGGTTGAAGAAGCGACTCGATCGAGGAGAACATCTCTCTTTCCCACTGGCTGCGGCACTGAACTACTGTGGCCCCGTCAGCTCCCGCCCGACTATTCCCTGGAGGCGACTACGGTAATTATTCATAGTTAAGCTTCTTCTCAGCGCGCCGCCTATTTTACATAATTGTTTATCGCGAAAAATGACGATTTCGCGGAAAACACAATGTAAAGACGTAAAATAAACATAGATTACGGTATCGCCACATGTAGTATCACAGTAACCTGCCCACAAAGCGCGCTAAATTAGGCGCAACGGTTCCCATGATGCTTTTGAGGATAAAATTGAGTTTGATTGATACTGAAGTCGATAAACGCTGAGTCACGACCTATACAGGCAGCTTTTGCGTCGCCGATTTGCACTTTCGCTGCACCAGCTGCACTTTTGCGGAATGTTTTGACTTCTTTCCTCGCCGCAGACGTTGTGGCGTTTGCCGTGTGGGCGTCAACCTTCCGGTGCACTGCCCTTGCAGCGGCACCAGTTTAAGTGATCTGAGACCGTTCGGCGCCGACAACCATTTTGTCTGCCGTTGCTGAACTCGTCATCAAAGTTGAGTGTCGTCGATCTCTTGGTGTGCGATTGTCCGTTGATTTGTGCTCAGGGCAACAATCATTCATTTCCCAGAGGCTCATAATCGGGAGTGAATGTTTTTTGTCCCGAGAACGAGCGATGGATGCGCTGCTCCTTTGACTACACTGGCGGAGAAATTAGACAAAGATATTCCTGGACCTTTTAGCGAGCGACTAGATAAACTCTCCAAATGGTTTGCCATAATTTATTAGTTACATATAAGTTACAGTTACCGAAAGACACCAATCATCGTCCAGAGAAGTCCGTAGATGTCAGTGAAAATTATAACTGCACCAAAAATCCATTGATCCTCCGTAATTTCATGACGTCGGCCTCCGAGAACGAGCTAAACAATCAATATGACAAGTGAACGTGGAAAATTAGGCTTACCTGGATGTCACGGGCCAAGTACACACAGTACATCACAATGTACACCAATGATAAGACCATGTGGACAATCTGAAGACAAATACAGTTACAAATCACAAACAATGAACAAATTACCAGGGATACACCCATCGGCGGGCGAGCCACGCAGATGAACACCGTACACGTCAATGCAAAAAGGCAAACTCCAATGCTCACAAGCCAGATCATAAATCCGCAACTAAACATAAAGAATTAGAGTAGGTTGCAATAGCGATACTAACGCGGTGAAATCGATACTCGTGAATTTGGCCATAATGATGATCGCTAGCGATAGAGCGGCGGTGACAATGAAGGCAACGGCGACTCCGGAGAAGCTTCCAGGTGCTGTGGCGAACGGCATCATCAACGCGGCACTGACCGACTAAAACTGATGATTGCAAACTGAACACATTGACAAGAAATAGCTCACAAAGATGGACAGTGTGACCAGGTTGCACGGAGTAGCTTTGCGAACGGCATCGCACCAAATCAGCAATATGTAGGTGACAATCCAAAAAATCCTATTAAAAAATATATTAAATGAGTTGAATATCACTAATAGAAATGTTCGCTTACATCGGTATGAAGACTAAATACCAATGTTCAATGAAGAAATTTCGCAGTCCGTGAGCCTTCGATAATATTTTTCCATTGTCGTCTTTCTGTTCTACATTCGGGAAAAAGAATGGAAAAAACGCTCCAAACGCAATAAGCGAGAGCTAAAAACGGATATAAGACAAAATCGAGAAAAAAAAACAGCGCATACCATCGCCAGGACTACGGAGAAGACACGTGAGATAAAGTGCTGACGCGACTTGATCGTTGCAAACGGAACGTATGGTACATCCTCTCCAGCGGCACCGCTTACTTGCTCAGGATTTGCAGCAGTGCTACGTGGCTCAGGAGCAGCAGAGCTACGTTGCTCAGGAGTTCCGGCAGAGCTGCGTGGAGAATCATCAGTGCCCCCTGGAAGAAATAGTGTATGCGAAGAAGGAAAGAGAACAGCGGCTCACCTGATCCGGACATTTCGACTACTCAGATCGACTGTTAGTTAAGTGAGTGTCCGGCAGAAATCGCTGACACGGTGTCGATTGGCTTCCCAGACAC
The DNA here is from genome assembly GCA_007213375.1 of Steinernema feltiae. Lineage (NCBI taxonomy): Eukaryota > Metazoa > Nematoda > Chromadorea > Rhabditida > Steinernematidae > Steinernema > Steinernema feltiae. Next base: position 23,966 of record MQUG01003235.1, read on the forward strand.
GTCTAGACAGAGGTCAGCCAACGTGCACAGAGCAGCGTCTCGAGGCGAAGATTCGTTGAAGACACGTGTTCGTTTCCGATGCGGAAAGTTGCAAAAAGTCGGAAACGACGTGACAACTCACGAATACGGTGGCTTCAGCTTGAGTTGTGTTTATGTCGAGGAGGTGCGAGACAAAAGCGAGGACTTCGTTTACGGTTTTATTTTAGCTTCATCATAGAATCGAGAGATCGTAGCCGAGATCAAAAACGACCGGAAGAGATCAAAGCCGATAGAGAATCCAAAGGAATTGGGAAATTAAGGTAGTGATACGCGAGAGATATCAACTAAACTACAGAGATCGATGTTCAAAGAGTGGCGGAGCAAAGCTTCCTTCGTTTTGGAGTGTAAACTTGGTGGGTAGTTTCTGGGTAGATCGATTCGATGAGATCCGATAGTTCCTTCATCTTCGTCGTCAGGACGCTTTGGGTTTCTGATGGCAGCGTGGTGTTGAAACCGTGGGAGAATACCGAAAGATGCTCCGAGAGAACCTGAATCAATGTTTAGGAATTACTGTAGGCAAATTATTTACCTGAGCCTGAAGTACCAGGTCATCGTCCGTATCGTCCATCGAGTAAAACATCGCTTCAGTCGCTGAAGGGTATTCGTCGCCCCATCGTCCGTTCAAGACCGGTTTCAGGTCATGATAGACGGGCCCGTTCGCCTCCGGGATGGTCGTTTGGTAGGAGACCGGATTCAGATATCCCAGCGAGATATCCTCGGGCTCAGGAACCTCCTCGACGACTTCAACGACTTCAGAGTTAATTGGTGAGATCGTAAGAGCCGGCGTTTCTATTGGCGGTGTGGGCTGATCCATAAACTCAGGATCCTGCTCGTCATCGTGGCCAGAGTGAACGAGACAATATTCTATCACGAGGCCATCTTCCTTCTCCGAAACTTTCAGCGTACACGTGCAGAAACTACTGGTCTTCTGGGTCTCCTTCCTTGACATCACCATTCCCGACATCGAGCAATAGTAGCGACGGACCCGAACTCCGCCTCGATGCGTTTCCGCGCTTCCCCAAGTGACGAATTTCACCGCATGTGACTTCTTCACACTGTCCATCCAATCCTTTAGTGCGTCTTTGTCCGGTAAGATGTCTTTCTCAAGCGCAAATTGCTGGAAGCCGTGGTCGATGAGCAGGTGACGTCGGTAGCGCAGCATATTCCCGTGATTCGCGTCTTTCTCGGAAGGACAAAAAGAGCACGTGATCGGCGACTCTGAAATCCACAATTTAGCGCTTCTCTTTTCTGGACTCTTTTCCAACCGTTTTCTTCATTTGAGGGTGCTTCTGAATCCGATGACTCCGCCATGCAGTCCGCGTCTTTCCCGACCACTTGCAACCGTCCGCATCACATACAAACGCCGGTTTCGAAGGATCTTCAGTCGGAGAAGCTCCTCTGCGCGTTGCTCGGTTGACCGGAAGCGACATCTTCCGCTCGGCGCTCGGTTTCGGCGTACAGGGACGGACTTGACGCCTTCGCTCGCCGCCATCAACGGTACTTCGGAGAGAATCTGCAGAATTCGGCGTTCTTGTTCATCTTTCACCGAATCGAACATCAATGATTCGTGCGCATCGCTCGACATTTCACCGCAATTCGACGACGAACGCGTTGAAACTGAATCGTTTGACTGAACGCGCGTTTTTCGGATTCCAACGTCGAGCATCAGCATCGACGGTGGCGGTTCCGTCATTGAGTTGATTCGGAGATGTCCTGCAAGGTCGAATTAGTTTACGTGGAATGCACAAGTTGCTTAAAATCAAGCGTATAGTCGCGAAAAATCAATTTTTCTCGCTTGTATCGACAGATGCTGCAACAGATGAACGCACAATCAACGCGCATTATATAAGGACCAAATTGAGCAAAACAAAAGAAAAAACGGGCAATTATAGTTCGTATTAGCGTCACTGCAACCTCCCGATAGTCCAAAATATACAGAAAACAAGTAAAACAACAGGAAAGCCATTACGATAAAAACCGCAACGCTTAATCTTACGGTACCCATGGTAACAATGGAAATTACGGTAACCTAGGATTTAATGATTTCCACACCTTCACTGATGAACAATCGAATTAATCAATCGAAATGCTTCTAAAGCAGAGCCAACTCGGAATCTACTACTGTCCACGCGCCTACAATTTGCATGGTGACGTAATTGCTGACCTCGACAAACAGCTGTGACCTTCCATAGCGCCCACAGCGAATCAAATTCATCTTTCCATCCAAAAAATCTGCAAATTGCGGTTCGACAATCATCAACACATCTCCACAGAGGCAAAGCGCAACTAGTGAAACGCCATGAAGAAGCCTTTCCTTCTCGATAAAAAGCGCATGTGTTGATTTCAATCAACCAAATGGATAATAATGAATATTGCAGGCCGACGAGCAACACAAAAGTTGCCCGGAAATCGGCAAAGAGGGTTAGGAATCGTGGCGGGTGAGAATCCGCCAGCGAATAATCGATTCACGCGTAATTATCCGCTATCTCTTCATCTCATTTTGTGCGCTGCTAGCGCGCCTCAACGAGTCATCTTCGGCCCCGAGAGGCCTGAGGGCGCGCGACTGCGCGACAAATCGACTCCTCCACAGATGATCGCATCATGCAACGCGGGCGTCTTTACCGGCCACCCGACGTCGATTCATCGTGTTTTGATGTGATTTTAATGGTGCTTTTGTTTAAATTCTTCAATTCCATCGATTTTTGCAAATTTTGAGGCTAAGCACAGCAAGCGGGGTAAACAAGTGTTTATCGGGAATTTCCATTTTGTATTTGCCTGAGCTCGAAGGGTGCTCCTATGGTAGTCGCGATGAGTTTTTCGGGGGAAATGTTGCACGCGCGTATTTGTGTCGCTCGCGATGCGCTAATCTTCTGTGTTAGGGGAGTTAGGCAAAGGCGTTTTTGGTTAATTTGGAGGTGATGAGCTTTCAGGGCGAATGAGCATTGCCCCTGGGAGTGGAATTGGCGAAATTGGGTTTAATTGGGCGCTCGAAGAAGGTTTTGTAGTTGAGATAATCATTTTGGCTGTTTTGGCTAATTTTGGCTGTTTGGTGTGATTCCAATGTTTCTATCGCATTTTTGATCTTCAAACAAAGCATACAGGAAGGAAGCAACACGAATCTTATCGTTCTTTTCACTGCAATGAAGCATGGAATATGTTTTTCAACTTTTTGGAGGTGGAGAGATTTATTTTATATAATTCCATAAGATAAATAGTGGAAATCGCTCGTTCTGTTCAGTTAATTGCTTGAAATGGTCGCTTTGATTCATTTTTATCCCATTTTCAGTTGTATAAAGCATCGCTGTTCGTTTCAGATGACGGACTATCCAAATACTCCTAAACAGGAGATGCCGCCACCAGGCGGTTACCGAAAGTTCAACTGGGGTCGTACGTTCCCGAAGGTAGTTTGGCGACGTAAGTTTTATTTTATCAAATATGGTCTTAATTTCTTCTATTTTAGCGGGAGTCCTGAGTGCCGTCATCTTCGGTTGCACGACCTATGGTGCCTTCCAGACTTACACCATCAAGAAGCATATGATGACTGAAAAGTTTGAGGACACCGACATCCTTAACGCTATGGAGCCATTCATCACTGCCGAACGCGACCGAGAGTATGTGATTACATTTTTTTAACCTATCTGATCACAATATTTTAGATGGTTGAAGAAGCTCAAGAAGAATCGTGACCTCGAGAACGAAGTCATGAAGGATGTTCCCGGCTGGGTTACCGGCACCTGGTACGGCGAGCCCGTCTACTACACCCTTGGAGAGAAGTGGTGGGATCCCGGACAGAGGGTATAATGCTCAAGCTAAACCCTTTTAATAAACCAGCTGTTTATAGGAGTTCTTCGTCCACGCCACAAAGAAGGCGAACCGCGACGACCACTTGTGGAGACACCACAGCGAGTACTCTGCCCCCAAGTTCTACGACAAATGGATTCCTGACAGCATTGGTCAATTCATCTGGTAGATTCGTTTTTATCGCGTGTTTTTACTAGGAACAAGAATTAAACAGGGCGATATCCTTAGAACATTTATTATTACATAATTAAAACGGGAAGTGTTTAAGGCAGTTACTGCTTCATGTTTACTGAATACCCTCCACCAGGCTGTTGTTCCAATTGGAAATTGTCGGTTGAAAGACCGAAAGGTCTCAAGAACATGTTTCCGAGCTTCTTCATCTGGCCAATCATGTCGTCCTTCATTTTCTCGTTTCGCTCGTTGATTCTTTTTTCCAGCGATGTGATCTCCGCCAAATACGCTCGATTTGTAGGCTCCAACTCACTCAGCTGCTTATAATCCTAAAGTGTGGGTTACATAAAGAAATCAGAAGACCGATTCCAACCTCAATGGCCTTCTCCAGATCCTTATCCTCCTTCGTGTAGCAAATCGCTCTCCTCACCAGTGCTTTGTTATTCTTCGGACCCAACTTGATAGCCTCCGTGCAGTCATCGATCGCTTTCGCCCATTCCTCCATTTTCATGAAAGCCGCAGCGCGGTTAGCCAGATACGTCGCCCGTTCTTCAGCGAACTGCAGAGGACACGTTTCAAGTGCATCATCGTAGAGTTTGGCCGCTTCCGACCAGTTTCCACCTCCGAATTCGGTGTTTCCGGCTGCTTTCTTCTCTTCAGCTGTGAGGCGTTTCTCCTGAATCACTTCGGGGGAGTACAGTGCTTCCCGGGTCTGGCGTTCCTCCAGCGGGTGCATCTTCAGCTCAGCGTCATCTTCGATCTTTGGAGTCTGCGTGGCTTCTTTGACTACTTCATCGATGATCGTGGACGTAGAGGGACTTTCGTCTAATTCCATTTCTGAAAAAAAGTAATTAGTTCAACACATAAAATTAGCCTCAAGTATTAAATGCACAATCCGTATATATTAAAGAGCCCTGCGGCCAATGTCATCATTGGCGACAACTGATGTTTACAACGGGTCTTAGCGCGTTTTTTCTGATACAAAATTATATAACAAAAATACGAATCTTATAATAGTTAGACTCGAGAGTGTTCTATAGGTCTTTTGGCTAAACACTATTTGTACTATAACAGAAAACAATTTGAGGCGATAAATTTAGAAAGTGCAAAGTGAAAAGTTTCGTTAAAATGCCAAAATGTCGAGTTCTAGAATTGAAAAATTGTATCACATCGCAAAGCGTGTGCGCATTTTCCATTGCATCAGAGGTGTCGTGGATTCGCATTGCTTTTCTTCGTTGCCGCGTGGCCGGCCTGTTTTGTGGCGAATTTTATGCTTGCATGTCATGAACTGTTTCAGAATCTAACTGTCGCCATGGACCAACTGATCCAGATGCTCCCCGAGTCGGTCAAGAAATATAGTACGCACATGGATTTTGTTGGCCAGAAGCGCGCTGAGCGCATCTACCAGGTAAGATTGTGTGAGATTTCGAAAATTGACGGTATCCTCGCTGATCTTCAGGTGATTCTCGTAATCGCTGGGATTATCGGCTTCTTGATTGGTTTTGTCACGCAGCGACTCTCCTACACAATTTTTACTATTCTCGCAGGCTTTCTTGTGTCCTGTTTGGTCATCCTCTATCCGTGGAGTTATTTTCGCCAGAATCCGATTGCTTGGCGTCCGGTAGAAGAGGAATCTGTCGAGGAGTCCAAGAAGCCCCTAGCCAAGAAGAATGACAACAAGAAGAAGAGCAAATGATTCGCTTGCAAGCATCCGATTCCCTGATTGATGCTTTTAATTTATTTTAAATTTATTTTGATTGTAATGATAAATTATTGTCTATTTTTTCTTATTTCAGGTTGATGGGGTTCCTTTGCCTTGTGCTATTCTTTGCTCTTATAGGTATTGTTCAAACAAAGTTTTAGAGCTTCACCATGGACCAGTTGATTCAAATCCTTCCTGAGTCGATCAAGAAGTATAGTACGCACATGGATTTTGTTGGCCAGAAGCGCGCTGAGCGTATCTACCAGGCAAGATTGTGTCAGATCTCGACATCGACGGTATCGTCGCTGATCTTCAGGTGATTCTCGTAATCGCTGGAATTATCGGCTTCTTGATTGGGTTTGTCGCGCAGCGACTCTCCTACACAATTTTTACGATTCTCGCAGGCTCTCTTGTGTCCTGTTTGGTCATCCTCTATCCGTGGAGTTATTTTCGCCAGAATCCGATTGCTTGGCGTCCGGAAGAGAACGAACACAACGATTAATCCATTATTTTGTCTTTTTTATATTAATTTAAATTTCGGGTTTATATCGGGATTTCCGCGTGTTTTGTGTATCTTTTCTCTTACTCTGTGCTAATATAGCCTTCGTTTCAGAGCAAAATGCTTCGGTGCCTGCGTCACTCCAGGCGCTTTTCGTCGTTGCTGACGAATCGTCCGTCTCCGCGAGCTTTGACAGCCGGATGCTTGCGGCCGGAAGCAGTTCAGCCAATCCAGAGTATCGGCGTTTCCCGGCGCTTTTACAGCAGCAAGTAAGCTAAAATCTAAATTTTCAGTTTTCAATACCCGGTTTCAGTTCGGATGACCACACCGACGACAAGGCTGGAGGAGCGGCTCCGAAAGCACAAGAAAAGGACAATATCCTCGTGGAAGAGGTTCTTCGAATGGTAAAAGAGAACTCTATAAATTGAGTGCTGATTAATATTTAGTCGCCATCAACTATCACTGTCCCAGATGTGTGGCCAAATGTTCCGCTGATTGCGATTAATCGCTATCCGTTGTTCCCGGGCTTTATCAAGAAAGTTGACGTAAGTTTTGCTTTAATTACTTGTCTTGACAGTGCCGCTGTTGTAGATCGTTTCTGATGAAAATCTTAAAGAATTACTTCGAAGAAAAGTCAAACTGCACCAACCCTACGTTGGCGTCTTTGTAAAAAAGGATGATGAGTAAGTTCTTTTTCAAAAATGTTTAGTGGGAAACAGTGGAATGATTGGATTGAGTTAAAATTGGTTGAGAACTCGACATGTCATCGTTTTGATGACTACTGCTCTTGCAAGAACGTTGTGTATGTAACTTTCTGTTTTCAGAAACAAGTCCGAAACCATTTCTTCTCTGGGTGAAGTATACTCTGTTGGTTCATTCGCTCAGATCCTCGAAATGCGCGACCAGGGATCAGTCGTTGAACTCGTTCTCAGCGCTTTGAGAAGAATTCGAGTGCTCGAACCAATCGTTGAGGACGAAGAGGCTGTTGTGTCGAATACAACATCTTCTGCAATGGGTCGTTTGAATGGACGAAGAAGTGGACGCCGAGACCGTGATGGATATAAGTCAGTAAAACGACCTTCCGATACCTCAACTCCTCCACCCGCTGAAGATGCCTCTGCAGCTCCAGAGGTAGCGAAACACGAGGCGATAATTCTTGCCAAGACTGAAAACGTCATCACAAATCCTATTCACAGAAATGTTGATATGCAGGTCATTTAACTTTTTAGTTTACCAAAATAATGAAGATTCAAGTTTAGGCTACCATGCAGGCCATTGTCCAATCGATTCGTGATGTTGTGGCATATAACGCACTGTTCGGTCAACAAATCAACCTTCTTCTTCATCCTTCCCAGAATGTGATTGACAATCCTGTGTATCTCTGCGATTTAGTCGCTACACTTGTTCAAAGCGCGGATACGGTGGATTTGCAGAACATAATGGAAGAGAACTTGATCCAGCGCCGACTGGATGCGGCTCTACTTCTCATGGAGAAGGAGAAAGCGATTGCTAAGCTCAAGCACGAAATCAACAAGGACGTTGAAAAGAAAGTTCAAGACCAGCATCGGAAATATCTACTAAATGAACAACTGAAAGCCATCAAACGCGAGCTGGGACTCGAGAAAGACGACAAAGCAGCGATCATCGAGAAGATGGAAGAACGACTAAAGGATCTAAAAGTACCGGAATATGCGATGAAGGTCATCAAAGAGGAGCAAACCAAGCTAAACTTCTTGGATCCTCACTCGAGCGAATTCAGTGTTTCAAGAAATTATCTCGATTGGCTGACCAGTGTTCCATGGGGAAAGACCTCCGAAGAGAGCATGAACCTCGAAGACGCAATAAAAATTCTCGACGAAGACCATTACGGTATGAAGGACGTCAAGGAGCGCATTCTGGAGTTTATTGCTGTCGGAATCCTAAAGAAGTCAGTAGGGGGAAAGATCCTTTGCTTCCACGGACCACCCGGAACGGGTAAAACATCGATTGCGAAATCTATCGCGAGAGCTTTGAATAGAGAGGTATAATTCTTAGTTTCTGGTAGAGATTTCGTAACGATAAGTTTTCTAGTATTTCCGTTTCTCCGTAGGAGGAATGACGGATGTAGCAGAAATTAAGGGTCATCGCCGAACGTACATCGGTGCTATGCCCGGAAAGATCGTGCAGTGCTTGAAGAAGGTTCAAACAGAAAATCCTTTAATTTTGATCGATGAAGTTGACAAGATCGGCGGTGCTGGTTTGTATTTCATTGTTCAATGCAAATCATCGCAATCATTCAGGCTACCATGGCGATCCTGCTTCTGCCCTTCTTGAGCTACTTGACCCCGAACAGAATGTCAATTTCTTAGATCACTTCCTTGATGTTCCCGTTGACTTGTCCAGAGTACTGTTCATTTGCACAGCGAATGTTTTGGACACGATTCCTGGCCCACTTCGCGATCGTATGGAGATGATTGAAGTGTCAGGCTACGTGGCAGAGGAGAAGCTCAATATTGCTTCTACTTATCTCGTTCCACAGTGTCGGAAGGATTGGTAATTATATTCTATTCAAACTTTGCTAATAGCGTTTTTCAGTGCATTGGAAGAGGACAAATTAGAAATCAAATCGGATGCGTTAGAAACAATTATAAAGCAGTACTGTAGAGAATCTGGTGTTCGTAACTTGCAAAAGCACATTGAGAGGGTAAGACTTCCGTTTTTGCTATGAACAAATGCTATCAATGTAAATAGATATTCCGCAAAGCCGCATATCAAATTGCTGGTCGCAAAGAAGATGAGGAAGCGAAAACAGTGATTGTTGATACTGAGAACCTCTCGAATTACGTTGGAAGATCGAAATTCACTAGCGATCGCCTTTACGAGTATACGCCTCCTGGTGTAATCATGGGACTCGCATGGACCTCAATGGGAGGGTCTGCACTCTATATTGAGGCTTCTCTTCGTCGTCGTTACAAGGAAAAGGAGGAAACGACCACTGTAGACGCTTCCGGGGAACTCAAAACTACCGCTCATCCGGCAGGCGAGCCAGGCAGCCTTGAGACCACCGGGCATCTTGGTGACGTCATGAAGGAGAGTATGAAGACCGCCTATACTGTTGCAAAGAACACGATGATGAGGAAGTACCCAGATAACGAATTTCTCGAGCGTGCGCACATTCACGTTCACGTTCCAGAGGTGAGAAAACAGCACTAACAACAGTACATTAGAATGCATAATTCAGGGAGCAACACCAAAGGATGGTCCTTCTGCTGGATGCACCATAGCCAGTGCTATGATTTCTTTGGCTCTGGGTCGCACGGCTAGACAGAATATTGCAATGACCGGAGAAGTCTCATTGACCGGAAAAGTTCTGCCTGTGGGAGGAATCAAGGAGAAGATTATTGCAGCCAAACGCGCTGGAGTCAACTGCGTACTGCTTCCCAAGGAAAACCAGAAAGATTTCGATGATCTGCCGGATTTCATCCGCAACGATGTGGAAGCTTACTTCGTCGCTCACTACGACGAGGTCTTTGACATTGTCTTCCCTGATGTATAATATTTATTGTTTGAATTTTGTTAGGGTTTTGTTTTCATTGTTATATGTTGGAGCAAACTGTGAATGTCGTTTTGTTTTTCTTTTGTGTGCGGGTCATAGCCCAATATTACCGCATTACTTTTTTGTACTGTAGTGTGGGTCATAGTCATGCATTACCACCGCATTGCTTTTTAGTGCTTATTTGAGCGTATTTGAGTGAATTTAACTACTGCATTGCTTGCGTTTTTCAGATGACAGCTATTCCGAATAGTTTTCGTAGGCACTGGATCAACCACGTCGCCACTAATGACTCCACATTCGTAATGCACATCACCGAAGATGACGAAGAAGAGAAAGCCGACATTGAACTTGCGCTGTTGGAGCAGATTGGCGCGGTACCTGCACCTTTTCCCGGGATGGACAAATCCGGCCGCGGTGTGTGCGTCAAGAATGAACACGGGTTATGCCCGTTGAAGAATCACTGCCCGCTTCGTCACATCATCGGAGACAAGGCGGTCGTCTGCAAGCATTGGCTGCGTGGATTATGCAAGAAGGGCGATCAGTGCGAGTTCCTGCACGAGTACGACCTCAGCAAGATGCCCGAGTGCTATTTCTTCAGCAAATACCTTGCCTGCTCGAACAAGGAATGTCCATTTCGGCACATTGACCCGGAGACGAAGATCAAAGACTGCCCGTGGTACGATCGAGGATTTTGCCGTCATGGACCATACTGCAAGCATCGTCACCGTCGCCGCGTGCTCTGTCCAAACTATGCCTGCGGATTCTGCCCCGATGGTCCCGATTGCAAATTCACTCACCCATCATTCAACATTCCTGCCTCCGAAACTAGTACAATTACGAAGAAGCCGTACAACCAGGGAATCATCTGCCATAACTGCCACGAACGTGGACACAAAGCTACCTACTGCCCGCATTTGCCTACTGGCAACGGCGCAGCCGCCGATGGATCGAAGCCTACCGTCGCGAGGAACTTCCAGATCTCGACCGGAGCCGCTGCCGCGTTGGCTGCGATGCATGGCGAGAAGAAGACGCTACAGGAGGTCACCTGCTACAAATGCGGAGAAAAAGGTCACTACGCAAATCGATGTCACAAGGGTGTTCTCGCATTCCTCTCCAACACGGCGCATTTGGCTCAAGAACAACGCGAAAAGGATGAACAAGGTCGGCAAACGATTCCAGTGCTCGCGGGTTCCGAAAACTGATTACGACATGTGCATTTCTACTGTTGAGTTGTTGTTTTCGTTTAAAAGATCTCTTGAGCAATGTCGTTATGTATTTACACGTGTTTATTTTATCTTTGAAGGTTTGGTTGTCTTGTTTTCGGTGGGGCCAACGAACCCCAGCTCTGCGCGAGCTGATTGAAGTATTTCTTGCCTGTCTCTTCTCCCGGATGTCCGTTGATCGCATTTTTTGAATCATGAAGCCTCCTTGCCTGGATCTTGTACAGCAATTGGCAGAAGACTAACGGAACGGCGCATGTATAGATTACCGGCGCTATCTGAAAGTCGAGTTCAGCTTGACCTTGAAGGAGGAGTGATTACTCACATAACAAGCCTCGAGAATCGTGGTGAACACGTGTGGCTCGACTCCACTGAACGACATCCGTGAAATGGCTGTGGTGCCAAGGTAGATCATGTAGATGAGAGAGTGAATGACCGCCATCGGGAGAATCGCGTTCATCGTGAAGATATTTTCGCGAGTTTGGTAGAGGTCGCTGAGGTTGTAGGATTTGTTAGCTTTCCTGGAACTGAATGCTTGATTAGACGCGTTGTTTTGCGCAGTTTACGCCGCTACAATTGTAGTTTGCTGACATTTCGTCTGAGATTTGCAGACAGGGAGTGGTATGTTGTCTTCAGACAGAAAGTGCCGAGTGTTAGCCCGTCAAGTGTCTCACAATTGTCTACAGATGGCAAAAGGGCGACAGTGGACAGCAGTTGTGGGTAATTTGAAATGCACTTGCGTGTGTAGATTCTCGTTTCGTCACGAGTACGAAAACGAACTCTGCGTGCAATATTCGATCTAATCATTGTGCCTGTTTATAGAAATGGCAACAAGAGTACGCCAGGTGGTTTTTGTCGTCGAAACGTGTGTTTGACGTTGAATTTCAGGCTTCACAAAGGCAAAGTGGGTGTTTGAGCTGTTTCGCAATTCAAACAAACATCAATTACGGCGTAACTGCGCGCTCAAAGTCGTCCAAGAGTTTGATCGCGAAAGGGGATTTGAACTTTTGGCGTGGCAAACAGCGAGTTTCACATCGAAAGGAGCGAACTCACCTAAACAATCGCCGTTTGTTGTGCTTCAGCAGGCACCAATTGAAGACGATGATGCAAATATCGATGAAGAGAAGGATGTACGTGACGTAGAGGATCTTCTGCGCGTTGTAGGCCGACGTAGCGCCGCAGTACACCTTGCTGCCCGCGTAGTCTTCGTTGTAGAAGGTGTAGGCGTTGAGGACGATGTTCGCGAGCCACTACAATTCCGCTTGAAGCTGTTTTTTTTCTGCGTCTAGCGCAGCCTACCGTAATCACAGAGACGATGACGCCACTTTTGCAGCCACTTTTCTCGTAGTTTTGTCGCTTGCAGGTGGCGATCAGTCGCTCGTAGGCCAGTGAAAGCTGCACCATGCTGAATCCGGTCATGCAGAGGAATGTAGGCGCGCGGATGGACAAACACGGGAGCGTCTTCGTGAGAATATCGCACGATTCCGTGTAAGTTTTGTATTTGATCTGAATTTTGACGATTTTAGAGGGATTTCCGCGCTCCACGCGTACTTGATTCATGATTTGGGCAGCGATGATGAGTAGCGAATGGAAGGTGTAGAAGATGAACGCATTTATGAGAAGAATCTGCAATTTGCTCCATCAAAATGACGTCTCTTCGATTCTCGTACCTTTAGGTTAATATGAACCGACGGCATGCGAATCCAGAATTTCCGCACGACAATCGCGATGACGATGACGGAGATGACAGCGAACGCGACTTGTACGCCTTGAACGACGTGCAGCGGCCGGTAGCGCGCGAATTCGAGTGCGTTCTCGCAGTCACTCATCTCTGTGCAGAGCTCTGAGAATAGAAGCGCCGAATCAGTTGGAGGTCGAGCAGCTGGAGGAGGCTAAGAACAATGGCCTGTAGGAGTTGGCGGAACGAGCGCGTTTCAGGTGATTCCGCGCAAGCGATACGTAAACAGCGAGTGTTTAATTTATGAGTTTTTTTGTTGAATTCGAAATGAATTGTCGCCAAGTTTCAGGGTTTTGACGCGTCATCGACAGACTAGAAGTAAGCAGTTGGTTTCATAGGGGCGTTTTTCGTGTGAAACATTCCACTCCGACAAAGTCATTTCTTCACGCGGGATTGACGGTCATGTGAAACTTTCCTTTCCCGTACGCCTCTTTTCGCTGTTTCGAACATCAACACCAAAGACCGCCAAAATGGGTCTTGAAACGATTTGAAACTCGCCAGTTTTGAACGATTTCACAGAGCTCCGCACGAATTCTGGAGTTTTTCGGAGTGAACCACGAATAGGAAGCAACACCAGCGGTCAATACAGTAGATCATTCGTGTACCCGCAGTGTAATCGCCTTCAGACCCCATTGTGCAAACGATTCGCGAAAATTTCCGCAAAAAACAGAAAATAGAACGACGCGCTGCGCACAGGAACGCCTGCCTCACTGACAATCAGGCGCTTTCTGCGTCAGAGAGGATTGGCTAATCGAATAATGCTGATTAGTTAAGTAGATTAGAGCTGAACTGCGTATAGGGAATGAATGGTTTTCAGCAGAGAGCAGCGAAAAGTCGCGCTTCTAGCGAGAATGCGCTGTTTGATTCATTAGTGCGAAAGCGACGTTTGTTAGGAATATTTCGGTTCAAAAGTGAAAAGCGAGTTTGCACCTGAAAACAGGCGCACTACATGCGGTTTTAATTGTGGCAAATCTAAAAAATGGTCTGTAATTGTTGAAAGAAGGTCAATAGGGGTGTGTTTGTCGTCGGCGCTCGGGCCTCAGCAAGGCAAAATGGATGTTTGAGAAGTTTCGTATTCACACAAACAGTCATTACGGAGTAATTACGCTAAACCAATCGACCAAGAAATGATGGGAAAGGGGGTTTGGACTTTCAGCGTGGCAAACAACGACTTTCGCACCTTCTTGAAGCAACGAGGCTGAATGAGATTACGAGGGCTGTTTGAGGGCAATCGCGTTAAGTAGCGATTAGGTAATAGTTGAAAGTTTCGAATTCGCTTTCGAAATTAGTTGAAATTAGAAAATGCGAAATTAGTTCCGCTGCAACCGTCTTTGGCCGCGTGACTTTCAAAGAACGCAATGTGGAAATGTCATTTGCAAGTGAATCACGCGCAAGCAGCGATAAGTCAGTTGGGAATTCTTGCTTTTTGGTCTTCTAAGCGGAAACGATCAAATTGAGGGAATAGGGAAGTCGTTAATTTCTTGTAATGTGTTTACCTTCCTATCTGCGACCCTCGCGACTACGGTGGCAAACTCAGAATTGCCATAGGACAGTGCTGTTTGGAGATTCAATTGAGTCACAACTCAATTTGACAAGAAAAACTGGTCTGACTGGTCTCGCCACGGTCAGACTGAGGACACGCGCGCAACCAGCGGTCTCTGTTGGACGGCTGTGAAATTAGAAGATTTCTGGCTATTTTCCGGCCTTTCTATGTGCTTCTGATGGTGTGTGCATTCCTCGCGTCCTCGAATTGGCCGAGAAACACCATAGAAACACAGAATTGTAGGTGAAATTTCAGAAAAATCTGATCTTTCTTTCTCCATGTAAACAGTCTCTCTCATGTGGACATTCTCACGAAAGGGAGAATAGGGAGCGCTAGTTCTAAGAAGCGTAAGGCTAAAACGGAAACTCAAGGGTACTTTACGCACTGAACAAGCCGGAAAGACCGCAGATCCGCTCGTGTAAAACCACATGGGAAACGAACTCCGTGCGAACCTTTCGTTTCGGGAACCAACGGAATCGCTCCTTTTGGGCGCGTAAACCGTTCGAAAAGGGGCTTGCGGGCATATTACCATAAATGGACTGCAGTCCGCATCAATACCAGGGAGAATAAGGGCGATTTATCGATTTGAGGGATCGCTGTTCACAGAACAAGCGTAAATGACGATCAGCGCACGCTGATGAGTGAGGATTGATGTTCGCGCTGCCCATCATCACACGAACAGCGACGTAAATAAGAGGTTATGGTAGCTACAAACCGTGTTTACGCAGCAAAGCAACATCGCTCAACTCAAATAGACGCCAATTGCTCGAAATTAATTCAATTGCCGGCAATTTATCGCCATGCGATTGTACATCGCAATTGGCATCTAACGCGCGCCAAGTTCAAGTTGAAAAGTGCCAATTAGCGCGAGAAAAACAAAGAAAACAGATGGTTGAAGGTGTTTTCGATTCTGATTAAGCGAAAAATTTGAAGTTTCAGCAACAAAGAACCGCGAACACGCAAAACAAGACGTTTCTGACGCGATTCAGGCGCTTTCCGCAGTGCTTACTTCTTTATTTGAAGCACTTTTTCGTTGAAAACAGCGCGATGTTTGGGTGAAACTCATTTTTGCAGAAAATGTGATTTTCGGGGAATGGAAAAGTGAGTCAGCGGAGGAGGCGAGCTGCTTTGGGGTCATCTTCACGCCCACAACGCCATGGATAACTAAACCGTGAGTAGATTCACTAGATTTTGTGGGCGAGGTTCGAAGAAAACATTGTGCACTAGCCGCGTGGGGAAGTAGTGCGAACTATGACCGTGTAATTGACAATTTCAGAATTTGTAAATGCGGAAACGACGTGAAGCGGCCACGACACGACAATCGCGATGACGATGAGGGAGATGACAGCGAACGCGACTTGTACGCCTTGAACGACGTGCAGCGGCCGGTAGCGCGCGAATTCGAGTGCGTTCTCGCAGTCACTCATCTCTGTGCAGAGCTCTGAGAATAGAAGAACGCCGAATCAGTTGGAGGTCGAGCAGCTGGAGGAGGCTAAGAACAATGGCGTGTAGGAGTTGGCGGAACGAGCGCGTTTCAGGTGATTCTGAATCAGCAGAGGTCGAGCAAGGCAGAAAGACCGCAGATCTGCTCGTGTATGTGAACAAGTGCGAACTATGACCGTGTAATTGACAATTTCAGAATTTGTAAATGCGGAATTCGATTTGAATCGTTCTAGAGCCCGAAAACAAACTGGAAACCATTGGAGATACTCGATCAAACGCGTTCAAGGAGACGTAGGATATATATAATAAACGATCGCCGAATCCCATGGAACACAGCAATGTATGCGTGTGGCATTGTTCACCTCGATATTTGAAGTATTTGACCGTGGAATGTCAGTTATTGTACTCGTGAACATTGGAGTTGTACACTGATTTCGTAGAATTGCGGTTCGGTTCCTGATTTCTTGGGAAAATCTGAACAGATGAGTGAACTCTGCGCAGTACCGAGAAATACGGAAAGATGTAACTATTTGAAAATGGAATTTGCTTTCCTGAAACGTCCCCGCTACAAATAATAGCGATTCGTATGCTTCAGTGGTCTATTCAAATAATGGTGACTCAAGCGAGTGAAAAGACTTGTTTTGTACTTCATGAGCATCCAAAGCTCTTCGATTTCTTTGTGTGTTTGCGCGTTTTTCAATTTTTTTATACTTATTGACGCAAAAATGCGATTATCTGAGAAATCAACGGTGAGTTGCACGTTCGAAGGTCAATTTTTGCATAAAATTAGATTTTCTTTTATTGGTGCATTAGGTCACTTTTGCGTTCATCAGTCTGAAATCGGGAATTTCCACGCGCATGCACGGTACTTCTCCACGGGTTGCCACGGTGGAAAACGCACCACAGAAGGTCGAGAATGAATTTAATCGAAATCCTCCGCGTTTCCACTTCTTCTTTCAGTTGTACTCGGAGATCAAATCGTCGTTGCGCTCTGCCGCGATGGACAGCAGTTGGCTGATTCTTCTGAGGAGCTCAATTTCTTTGGCGGACATTTTTGAGAAGCGTGGCGCGATCAGAGCGACGCAAATGGGAGCAAATCGCATCGCTATGTCCAAAATACCTCTGCAAAAGGTCGGCAAAAGCGCGCCTAGTCTGATGTCTGAAACGAGTCATCTCCGGTCATCACAGTTGGCATTCGGCGGTCGGAGACCATCGTAGTTGGTTCATCGCGCTCACTTGCGGAGCGAACTCATTTGTTTTTTGCTCTCTGCAGAGTTCGTTACTTCGGTTAGTTTGTTGTTTCAATTGAACTTGTATTTTGCTGTTATTTACGTGTCGACCGACTGTGGGAGCGCGTGTGGGAGCTTTCCGCAGCGCGGATTCCTCGCATCAAATACCAGATGATCGTCCGGGCGCGCGAATTCAGTCGTTTTCAAGTGATTTATTAACCCTGGTGGCGCATTCGCGAATTTCAAATCCCTTCTTAATTGTGTCCACAATGATTTTTCGGTTTTTCGTGCATTATCGAGCCAGTCGTAAGCGTTTCCTCGCTTTTCTCCTTTTTACGAGCGGAATTCACTGATGGTGGCATGCGTGATTTTGGCTAATTCAGCGCAATCAACTGTAAACGTCATTTTCAGAATACTTGGTAACCCGACGATGATAGCCGGCAACCCGCAAATGATTGTTCGACGAGCAGCGGCGACCGCACGGTGAGAATCAATTTTTTTTATGAATATTTTGATAGTTGTTTGTTTTAGATCGATTTCTTCCACTCCCAGGAGCCTTGCGAAACAACCTCCAGCTCATCCCGACAATGAGACGCCCCAGAAGACGGAGCTGAGGAGGCTTTACCGGAAGGAACGCGTCACTCCGGCGATGCGCGGAATAAACTTACTAAAAACTCCTCGCCTCAACAAAGGAATGGCATTCAGCCTGCACGAACGCCAGGCTCTTGGAATCCACGGATTGATTCCGCCGGCCTTCATGACCGAGGAACAGCAAGCCTATCGGATTCTCAAGAAATTGAGAGAACAGCCGAATGATTTGGCGCGATACATTCAGCTTGATGGATTGCAGGTAGTTGATCACCATCAGTATTTCTCTCATGAATCATAATTTACAGGATCGCAACGAGAAGCTCTTCTACCGCGTCCTCTGCGACAATATCAAGGAGTTGATGCCAGTCGTTTACACCCCAACTGTAGGCCTAACTTGCCAACAATTCGGTTTCCATTATCGCACTCCGAAGTAGGAATTTTCTCCAAGAACAGCTATTAATCGGTTTTTGTTCAGGGGTCTTTACGTAACCATGAACGACAACAGCATCAGTAAGATTTATCAAATCCTGAGCAATTGGCCTCATCATGACGTTCGGGCCATCGTCGTCACGGACGGAGAGCGAATTCTTGGTCTCGGTGATCTCGGGGCATATGGAATAGGAATTCCCGTTGGAAAGCTGGCTCTCTATGTGGCACTAGCCGGTGTGTACCCTCACTGGTGTTTACCCATATACCTTGATGTTGGAACTGACAACGAGGTAAGCGATTGTCTTGAAGGATTGCGTATATATGTTCGTTTAGACGTTGCTCAACGATCCCTTCTACATTGGTCTTCGTCACCGTCGTGTGCGTGGAGGAGATTACGACTCACTTCTCGACAATTTCATGAAGGCGTGCACCAAAAAGTAAGCAAATTGAACCTCTTGAAACATTCCTTAATGCATTATTAATTGTAGATTCGGCCAGAAAGTTCTGATTCAGTTTGAAGACTTTGGAAATCAGAACGCCTATCGACTGCTGGACCGTTTCCAGAGCAAATACTGCATGTTCAACGACGACATTCAAGGAACGGCGTCGGTGGTGGTTGCTGGATTGTTGGCCTGCACACGCGTCACAAAGAAGAAGATGTCGCAGAAGAAATTTGTGTTCTACGGCGCCGGTGGAGCTGCTACGGGAATCGCGGAAATGTGCGTTCGACACATGCAGAACGAGGGATCGACTTTCGAGGATGCCTGTTCGCGTATTTACTTGATGGATATTGATGGACTCATCACCAAGAGCCGAATGAAGTCGCTCAATGAACGTCACCAACACTTCGCAAAGGACATGCCAGAATCCAAAGATCTGTTGGAAGTGATCAACTCCGTGCGCCCTGATGGCATTATTGGAGCGTCAACTGTTCGCGGAGCGTTCACTCCCGAAGTCATCGAGGCGATGGCCAGAATCAACCAGCGGCCGATCATTTTCGCTCTATCCAACCCAACTACGAAGGCTGAATGCACTGCCGAAGATGCTTATCGACTGACCAATGGGCAGGTGCTGTTCGCTAGTGGATCACCGTTCCCGAATGTTGAACTTCATGGTCGACTTTACAAACCAGGACAAGGCAACAACGCGTACATTTTCCCTGGTGTCGCACTCGGTGTTGTGCTCTTCCAAGTAAGGCATATTGACAACAAGTTGTTCCTTCTTGCCGCCAAGGTAAGACTCTTCCTTCCTATGCTCTTTCATCGCTGCTTTGTAGAAAGTGGCGGATTCAGTTACCGAGAAGAACCTCAAAGAAGGACGCATTTACCCCCGACTGAAGGAGATTCGTGAAATTTCGATCAAAATCGCAGTTCAAATCGCTGAGGAATCGTATAAGGTAGTCAATTCTGTTTTACATTGGCTTCTCTAACCTCTGCTCTTTAGGACGGAACCGCAATGCTCTATCCTGAGCCCGAGGACAAGGAAGCGTTTATCCGCGAACAAGTCTACAGCGTCGATTACGATGAACTGATTAGCAAGACGTACGATTGGCCCGCGCAAGACATGAAACATGGATTTCCGCTCCCGCCTGTTTCCCGTATCAGCATGGACGATTGAGATGACAGAAGGTGTCCCATCGGTGTAATAAAATGTCTCTTTCTTAAAATTGCTCTTCAAATATATAGCACTCGGCTCCACACATCGTTGCATAATTCTTTTATTCCACAATCGAAATCAACTCTTCTTCACTCATTTCCTGTGGAACAGTTCCTGTATCTTCGCCTTGGTGGAGGTGATTAACTCGTAGAAGATCACATTCCGAGAGCACCCGATCGTTTCCTCAACGACTCCTTCGTCCAATCGCACGGAATCGAGCCACATGAGGAATTGTTCACGTGCAGGTAACTCGATTCTGAGGCAATCGACAGCGGTCGCGATGAATCCGGATTCTGGCGACGCAGTAAACGTTCAGGCTAGAAATAAGGCAAATTTAAGGCCCAAATGGAGAGTAAAACCCACTTTCTAACGCAGAATTGAATGACAAACGCTGGATTCTCGGTCTCTTCTATCTTCGGAAGCGATTCCATCACCAATTTTGCTTCATTCAGGATCTAAAGCACCAAATTTAAAGAGGAAATAGATCAGAAACATGCCTGATGCAGCACTTCATCGTCCCATTCGACCTGACATCCGTCCATCTGAATCTGAAGCGTTTTCTGCTCAGCATTGCGGCACAACTGAAGCAAAACTAATGAGGAGAATAAGAATAGAGCGTACCTGTGCCATTCCAGCGTCGATCGTCAGCACAGAGCCCCAATAATGGACGCCTTCGACTTCTTCATGCGCGGCCACGGAACAAACTCAGCGTATCGACGCCGATTTCGACCTTTGTCATCATGTTCATTCATTCTTCTTCAACCCAATTATAGACGATCACAAAAGCCATTTTTCAACGTCAAGTACTCTTCCTTAAAATTGCGCTACAAATATCATTATTCAACGTCAACTAAATATCGCTCTTCTCCACACATCGTTGCATAATTCTTTTATTCCACAATCAAAATTAATTCTTCCTCATTCACTTCTTGTCGTCTGACTTGCTGACATCCCCGGATTTGGTCACCACATCTGCCGAAGTTGATTGGTCTTTCGCCTTGGGGGCATTCTTCGAGCGGAGAATCTTTGCGAAATCCTTCCGCTTCACGATGAGGAACACGACCAGCGCGAGAAGAAGGATGAAGCCGTAGACCACAAAGGCGATGAACGCGAAGAAGTAAGCGCTGAAAGAAGAGATTTGCAACTGACAGAGCGGAAGCTCTACTCACCTGAAATGCTTGCACGATATTCCGTTGTCATCCTTCATTTTGCAACGTCGATTTGAGCGGAGCTTCCGAGAACTCGACTGACCGATCGATCGACAATCAATCGGAGTGAGTTGACTACTTGTACGCCGCGTATTAGGCTGTCTAGACTGGATCGGAAGGCGTAGTTCTCATAGTGCTCTGTGATTCACTTGATTTTCAAGCAAAAATCGAGCCTCGTTTCGTCGCCTGAATTTTATATTTCTGCTGGGTATTTTATAACACTCCAGACTACTCGCTGCAAGACCGAAACTGTAGAAGCGGAATCGTGTGAACCTGCGGATTTCAGGACTTTTGTGAGATTCTAACGATTTCATCGTGTTCGCCGACCTCGAGTTGCCCTTGCACACCCAAGAATACATCAATTCGAGCCAAACAATCACGCAACAACCGAAAAATCGTCAAAAATGGCGCTTAGAGGCAGAACAGAGATTTGCCGGTTCCTAAATACGACGGGATAGTTTTCAGTTTCCCGTCATGTTTACCTAATCGCTAATAACCTCTCTCTCTCCCTGTGATCGAGAGCAAAAAGGCGTCAAATCTCAAAATGTTCTTTATTTCCTCTCATATTTCCTCTTGTCAGTGAACATTTGCGCAGACCATTTGTACTCTGATCGTCCACAGTGCTTCTACGACTGATTTGAAGAGATTTTCGGCACTGAAGGTTGGCGGCACTTCTTGCAAACAGAGCCGGTCATCCTTTCTTAGAGGGAAGCACACCGCGATAGGCTGTTCAAATGCGCTATAGTTGACATATCGAACAAATGCAATTCTTTGCTTATTTCCAATAACCGTTGCAAAGAAACGAGCCAATTTTTCAAAGGAGCTTTCGTCTTCGGTCAATGCTTCTTCTCGGCTTAACATAGTTGTTCAATCTTTGCACCGTTTCTTTCTTGTTTCCATGCACTAAGTGAAAAGTCGTTTTGAAACGAACAGTCCACGGCCAAATTCAACTTCGGCAATGTTTGACCAACCGCAAACTCGCGATCTAAGACTCTGCACTTCCGATCAAATGTTATGTGGAATTCATTGCAACCACGACATCTGTAAGGGCATATGTATGGTGTCTTCTGAACATCGAAATCGAAATGCGTACGATAATTCGTGGTTTCCCGCGTTTTTTGGCTTATATTTGCGTCGCTTTCTAATCTCAGCCGCTTATTGGCGTTCCGGGCTGTTAATGGACGCCTTCCTTTCAAACTTTCACAAACGAGTTTCCCGTCATGTTTACTTAATCGCTGTCCTCTCTCTCTCCCTGTCATCCAGAGCAACAAGGCGTCAAATCACATACTGAAAGGCGTTTCCAATCTCAAAATGTTCTTTTTTCCTCTCAGTGACCACATGCGCAGCGCAGAAATTGACCTGCGATCGTAATCCGCTCTAAATACCCTCCTAAACACCGTCGGACGTCGATCGGAGTTGAATTGGCGCTGTCGACGTGGTGAATCACCGCGAAACGCGTTGCCTGACGGGTCGAGTCGACGGCGTTCAACCGAAAGTTCACCCGACCGCGGCGAACGAGTTTTCTGATTCGATTCGCAGTCGTCCACGCTGTTTGCGCGTCCCAGCGCGTGCCGTCGGCCGACTTTGTTTGCGCTCGATCATCTTGTGTGCGCGTTGCGTGCCGATTTGTGTTCTCGGCTTCACCTTCCTACTACGATCCCTTCCGCTTTCAGTCAACGCCGCGATGCGAGTCCAAGTCGGCGCGTTTCTCGTCTGCGCGCTTCTTGCGCTCAGCAACGCCGAACCTCTGGTGCGGAGGACAAAGTACGATGAAGGCCTCGCAAGGAAGCTGTTGAATCTCGCCGCAGGAGCCTATGCGGTCTCTCCAACTGGCTGTGTTAACAGGTTCGTTGAACTTTTTTTTTGCAAACTGTAGATCGACGAAATTGTAACTTGCGCCAAATTGCGCTCAAAAGTGGTTCGATTCTCAAGTTGCCACCAGCTATTTAGCGATTTTGGTTTTTATTCTTTAAATAGTCAGATTTTGGTATTTTCTGCTACAATTCTGGGTAAATCAGGGTTGGGAAAGCATTCCACAGCGTCAGGAATCTTCAAAAACTCCCAAAAATTGCGAATACCAACAGGTGCATTTGTTGTATCACTGCGTTTGAAGTCAAATCTCTTCGAGAGCCCAAAATAGATGCATGATATCGCAATCCTCAAAATCTAATCCGCCACATTCCAGAACATTCCCTCACGAAGAGCGCTACCGCGAGTACACGTCATCGAATCTGCTGTGCGACGCCTACGACAACAGCTGCGCGTTCTACACGCTCGTCTCCGAAGTGCGCAAAGAAGTGATCGTCGTGTTCCGCGGAACGAAAACCAAAACGCAGCTCTTCATCGAGGGTCTCGAGTCGGATGACCAGGTTCAATTCTACGGACTCGGCAAAGTGAACAAGTACTTCTTCCGCGCGCTCAACACGATGTGGCCGAACGTGGACAAGGCGCTGACCGACCCGCACCTGAAGGACTATCCGGTCACGTTCACCGGGCACTCGCTCGGAGGCGCGTTGGCATCTCTCGCCGCGATCCGCTGCGTCATCGACGGTCGGCGGACCCCCGAACAGATCAAATTGGTGACGTTCGGTCAGCCGCGCGTCGGAAACGTCGACTTTGCGATGAAGCACGACGAGCTCGTGCCGTACTCGTTCCGTGTGGTCCATCGCTTGGACATTGTGCCGCATCTGCCCGCCTGCAAGAAGGTCAAAGACCGCACGAACCACCGGGACGACAGCAAACCGTGCAATCCAAACTCCAAGAAGAAGGCCTACCACCACGGGACGGAGATCTGGTACCCGAATGGGATGGGGGAGGGCGCGCAGTACTACGAGTGCCTCGGAGAGCCGAAAAACGAAGATTTCGACTGCTCCGACAGTCTCTCGTTCGAGTTCAGCAAGTACGACACCTACATAAGCGACCATCGCCACTATTTCGACCACAAAGTGCCGCCGTTCGGGAAACTCGGCTGCGAACCGAACAATCCGCTCGAGGAGACGATGGACAACGACGCGCAGGTCGCTCCGGCACGCAGCGCCTCGACCACCGAACGACCGCACGCGCTGAAGCGATTCGCGAACAAAGTGAGGAACATTGGAAGAGCATTTGGTATTCAAAAGTGATTTTGTGGCTTGTGTACCGTAGTCTGCTGCTTGTGTTAGACAGTGTGATCTCTAAAAAGCTTGATTACATGTGTGAATGCTCAGCGCAAGGCAATTTCGAGTCATAACGCATCGCTGTAGCTGCCGGACGCCACAAGACGATCGCGCACAAACAAAGGCGGCCGACGGCACGCGCTGGGACGCGCAAACAGCGTGGACGACTGCGAATCGAATCAGAAAACTCGTTCGCCGCGGTCGGGTGAACTTTCGGTTGAACGCCGTCGACTCGACCCGTCAGGCAACGCGTTTCGCGGTGATTCACCCCGTCGACAGCGCCAATTTCACTCCGATCGACGTCCGACGGTTTTTAGGATGGTATTTAGAGCGGATTACGGTCGCAAACCGATTTTGAGCTGGTTTTTTGTGATGAAAAGAACATTTTGAGGTTGGAAACGCGATTTGACGCTGGATGACAGTGAGAAATTGTTTGGCTATTTCAATCTGACCAATTGGGTTGTAACAACAATGTGTGAATGAGTCTGAGTCAGAAGCCGACAACGAAAACGTCACTCCGGCGATATCCGTGTTTAACCGATCTTCGGCCGATTCGAAGCAAACAGCCGCCGCCATCGGAAAACCGTCAAAGCTTTCCACGATTTCGCGGCCGGTGGTGGCGAAGTCAACGTAGTATTAAGGACGTAGTCATCAAAATGTCAGCTGCTGACTTTGCGCGGTGAAATGAAACATTTCGTGGAATTTTAAAAATTCGATTTGCGGCAACATGCCGTCTTAACTCAATAAATGCTTAATCGATTCGTTCTTGGTCGTTCAAAAAGTCGTTCAATGAAAGATTCTTGTGATTACAGCGAGGTGGTTAACTCTGTTATGCTTCGCTTTGCATCTCGTTTTTCGTTTGTTGCGTAAAATCAAACATCATTTATTTATTCCGACAACCTTCCACAAACCACAAAAGACCGAAAACCGAAACGTCTCATTTGAAGCGGATGACGACCTCCATGTCGGGGTTTAAATCCGTGGATTCCGCAAACGGCGTCCGGAAGATCTGCGCGTGCTGCCACGAGAGGTCGGGTCCTTGAGAGGGAGGAGCTTCGCCCCCGGGAAAGAGGACGCGGATGTCCAGGCGCTCGATGTCGCTGACTTGAGGGCCGCTGATCAGAAGTCGCCCGTCGTTCTTGCCATATCGCTCGGTGTCGCCGTCCGCCACGTGACGAATCCGATCGTTCAGGTCGAACGACGTTTCGTTGTTCACAATGACGCTCGCGTCGAGTTTGCCGGCCCCGAAGGTCGTCATTCCCTTCAGATTGACCTCAATCTCCTCGATCCGCTCCCCGAGTCCTTGGAGGTTGAATCTCCACTCGACTTGACCGCTTTTGTAAATTTCCGCGCGCGCCAAATACGCCATTTCCCAGTCGAACTCGCGCTTCAGATGTACTCCAATTCCTGCGTCAAAAGCCAGAAGCGCAATTCCTCGTTCGAACTCTCTACCGTTACGGTAGAACATGTCCCGCATGACGCAATAGGTCAGTTTGAACTTCTTGCTGGCGATTTCTTCGGGGGTTGGGCGAATTTCGCCCGGCTTCACCTTAACTGCGTCCAACTCTGCATCTGGAGGGAGAAAAGCTGCACAGGCTACGCCCAGGAAGACGAGAAGAAGGACCAGGAGCGTCTTCATGATCGGAGCGGAGTGTTTGACGACTTAACTCGGAACTGCGGTGTTTATGAGTTCGAAAGTAGTGCATCTGAAACGTAAAAGCGTCAATTAGAGTCTATAAG
The DNA here is from genome assembly GCA_007213375.1 of Steinernema feltiae. Taxonomy (NCBI): domain Eukaryota; kingdom Metazoa; phylum Nematoda; class Chromadorea; order Rhabditida; family Steinernematidae; genus Steinernema; species Steinernema feltiae. Next base: position 49,665 of record MQUG01003235.1, read on the forward strand.
CAATGCAAGCGAAGCGCAGGTGCTTTGAAGCATCGCAATTGCGTTCAAAACTGTTTATCAAAACGAAGAACCGGGATAAACTGAATTGGCCTGATGTTGCTGCTACTACTAAAAAGGTGTTCTCGTGCACAAGGGAGCCAGTTGTCCTATTGAGATCCTGGTCACCGTGTCGGAATCTCTTTTCATTCGAATTTCGTCTTTTTGGCAAGATAAGAAGGTGTAGGATCAGAACGTCAGAAAGAGTCGATGAACTTTATTCAAATGATTAGCGAGACGAGACGAGAGGTTGAACGAGAAGATGCTTTGATCTTACAAGGCAGCTGCGAGAGCGAGGAATCCAAACGTGGGCATTACAATACCAGGAAGAGTTGCTTCCGCAGCGCTGGCGTTCATTTCGTCTTGGTTGGAATTCCTGGTCTCCTTCTTGGTCTCCTCAAGAGCGACTTTGGGCTTTGCGTCGCTCCAGTTGTAGATGTCGATCCAGTACTGCAAACGAACCGCGTCTCCGAAGTACTCGCAGCGCTCTGCCTTATAGAGACCTAACCAATCCTTCATTTCGTATCCATCCGTGTAGTAGGGAGTAATCTCATACGGGTAGTCCTTCGACAGAGAGTACCAGATGGATCTTTGAGCTTTGTCGCTTATACCGCAGAGGAATCTGGCCGTTATTTCGTATGTAATTCCTTCCACTCGCCAGTAATCCTCTTCCAAGTCTCTCCTGAAGTCTGTGTTGTTGTATTTCCAGTCCTGAAACTCTGTTCTGTCGATTATGAGGCCCTCCTGTACCATAACGAGATCAGCTCCGATCCACTCAGCCTCCGTCGCTTCTGTGCAGCTGTAATCCTGCAGGAAGACCGCTTTTCTCTTGCGCACATACTGCGCGTACTCGGTTGCGTTGGGGACGAGTTCGCGTGGAACGAGAGGCGGGAAGAAGACGCTGAACGCTCCGCATTGCACAAGCTCGTCGGGTTCGACGCAGTTCCGTGGCTCATCGGGGTAGCAGAGCGCCAGTTGGAGAGTTAGCAGCAGGATGAGGAAGGACTTCATTGTTGCCGAATAATTGGGAATTGCGCATCTTATATGCCTGGAATGCAGTGCTTGAATCGGGAGAAAAGCGACGCTTTGGCACGGCAAAAAGTCGCACCGGTTTCCCTGTTCTCGGAAAGAGCTTCAACGCTCTAAAACTTGGCGCACGGAAGACCGCAAGAGTTCTTCTACTGTGATTCGAACCAACGAACGATCTCTCTGGGACGTGACAAAGTGTGCTAACTGTTTCGCTGGTTTCTGCAGTGGAATCATCACTTCGTTTCAAAAATAAATGCAAGTCATTGCACGACAACGGTAATCAGTTCATACCAAAAGAGAGAGCTAATTAGAAACTAGCTGCCTTTGTGAGGGTGCTAGCGGTGTTCTCTGTAGTGCAGAGATCCGCTGAACGCACATGCAATGCTACAAATCATCGCGATGCGCTAGCTTAGCTTGGTGAATTCAGAAACACGGCTTTTGGGGTTAGTCGCACTGCTTTCAAACTCATATATGCCAACGCTGTGAACTCAATCATTAAACACTTCGGTCCGATCATGAAGACGCTCCTCGTCCTTCTTCTCGTCTTCTTGGGCGTAGCCTGTGCAGCTTTTCTCCCTCCAGATGCAGAGTTGGACGCAGTTAAGGTGGAGGCGGGTGAGATCCGCCCAACCCCCGAAGAAATCGCCAGCAAGGAGTTCAAACTGACCTATTGCGTCATGCGGGACATGTTCTACCGTAACGGTAGAGATTTCAAACGAGGATTCGAGCTTGTGGCTTTTGACGCAGCATTTGGAGTTCATCTGAAGCGCGAGTTCGACTGGGAAATGGCGTATTTGGCGCGCGAGGAAATTTACAAAAGCGGTCAAGTCGAGTGGAGATTAAATCTGCAAGGACTCGGAGAGCGGATCGAGGAAATCGAAGTCAATCTGAAGGGAATGACGACCTTTGGGGCCGGCAAACTCGACGCGAGCGTCATTGTGAACAACGAAACGTCGTTCGACCTGAACGATCGGATTCGTCACGTCGCGGACGGCGCCGCCGAGCGATCTGGCAAGAACGACGGGCGACTTGTGATCAACGGCCCTCAAGTCAGAAACATCGAGCGCCTGGGCATCCGCGTCGTCTTTCCCGGAGGCGAAGCTCCTCCCTCTCAAGGACCCGACCTCTCCTGGCAGCACGCGCAGATCTTCCGGACGCCGTTTGCGGAATCTACGGAGTCTAATCCCGACATGGAGGTCGTCATCCGCTTCAAGTGAAACTTTTCGGTTTTGGTTTTTGTTGTTTGTGGAAAGGTTTTGAATAAATAGTGAGGTCAGAATAGAAAATCACATAAAATACAGCTTGGATTACTTGGAACTTTGCCTGCGGCGATCAATTCACACGCGGCATCTTTGGATGCTTGTGCGATTGACTCAGGATTGATAAGAATTTCTTTATCCATTTAGCAAACAATCACATTGCGAGGAGCCGACATCTGCCGCCACTGCAGATGCCCTGGAAGCACACGCCCGGTACACGGGAGAACCGCGTGCAGTCGCCGTTCAGAACGACGTTCGCCACGCAGCGTGGCTCTCCGTGCGTCCTGTCGCAGAAGAGGTGCCTGAAAAGAGATCTAGAAGGAGAAGGAAGCAAGCGACTCACCTGCTTCCGCAGTCTGTCGTCCCGGTGCACGATGGACGCGGCGCGTACGAGTACATTTCGGCCAGGTACGCGGGGGACAAGGCGGCCACGTTGGTCAGCTCCCAGTAGGATGGCTGCATCGCGCTGCGGGCGGAATGCGCTGGATTGGCGCATTTAGCGCCGTCGATGATGTCCATCCTCGGGTAGGCAAACTCCCGCTCGCCCGGGTCCTGCCGCGCGCGGTTCAGCTCCCACGTGAGGTCCACCATGGCGTGGTGCATGTAGAAGACGGGGTCGTTGGCCGCCGTCGCCACGACCCCCATGATGCCGCCGATCCAGTCGTGCACTTCGTCGTGGATCCTTTCCAGACAGAAGGTGACGGGGTGGTAGGGACAGCCCTTAAATGCTCAATTACTGTCTGAAAGTGAGCTCTGGTTGACTTACTGCTCCCGCCTGGCTGAACGCCAGGATGTCTTCGATCCTGGTCAGGTTGGCGATCGTCTGGATCCTCTCCTCCGTGAAGAGGCTGCCTTGCGTTCCGGTAGAGCGGTCGAGGTGTCTTCCTACGACGGTGGTCATCCAGCCCGCGAAGGGACCACTGGTGACGTTGCCGAACCCATTTCCAAGGAGTTCGGCGGTCCAGAGCGTCGAGTTCGCGGGCGAGTCCAGGAGCTCGTCCATGGAGCTGTCCCAGTAGGGAATGCCGGGGATCTCAGGATCGATCATCCTGACAGCAATTTCAAATCTTAAAACGATCATTTTACTCTCTATACACGGAAGCCGAGTACTTACTGCTTCAGGAACTCCCGATGCCACCCGGCAAAGGCAGGTCCCTTGTGCACGCCGCGGAATTTGATGGCGGCAGCTCCATGTAGTCTGGCGAAGTAGTCGAAGACGCCAGAATCCTTCATCTGCTGGACGGCGCGGAAGTACTGCCTCCTCTGGTAGATGGAAAGCGCGCGGATTTCCGTCCTCACCGCTTTTCCAATCAGGCGCCCGTCGCCCAGGGCGCACTTCCCAGCCACGATAGTGCCGCTGATGTGCTTACAAAAGCAGTTGAAATCCCTGCAGTTGTAGGCTTTGTAGTTCTCTGGCTGTCTTTCAGACGCGCCAAGAAGAGGCTAAAGGAGACTCTGAATAGATGGAAAATCCGAAATGTCACTTACGGTCGCATCCTCTTGCGCTGTGGTGATCCTCTGTTTCAGGCAGACGCGGAGTCCTGGGAGCTCTTGCTCATACCAGCAGGCGGCCATGGCGTCTGCCAATTGCTGTTCGTTGGCATTGAGGATTGCGGCTACAACAGTAAACGTTGATCAGGGGCACTTTCTCGGATGATCTTACCGATTCCGTCGGAGCTTTCGACCTCTTTCCGGGTCCATTCGATGGAGGTGTTGACCCGGTAGGAGAGGCGGTCCATCTTCTCCATGTCGACGTGGCATCGGGCGGTTTCCACGATGGATTTGCGCTGGAACGCGCGGAGGTCGGTCGTCTCGCCAATAGCGCATAGGCCGCGAACGCCGTGGAGCGCGCCTTCAACGACAAGGTCGCGACCGTCAAACCTGACCGTCACTCCATCCTTCTCGAAACGGAAGGTCTTTCCGTCGACGTCGATCCTAAACAAAGAAATTAAGCCATAACAAGCATGTTGAAGTCAAATCCTACAGCTTGTGCCACGTGAGAACGTGGGTGATGTCAGAGTTGTCGCGCTCGACTTCAAAGAAGTTCTTGCTAAGGTAGCGGACTTCCAGAACGTGACCATCAGAGTGGATGGTCAGGTTCTTGTCCGGAATCGTTCTCTCTTGGCGGAGGAAGACCTTCAAGTCTTCTCCCTCGGCAACCAGCATGTCGCAGTCGGTGACGGTGAAGGGAACGGTGAACCCGGTTTCGCCGATGACGACCAATCCGCCTTTGACTCGGCAGAGTTGACGACTGTCTTCGTGCGAATGCGAGTGGCCATGGCGATGTCGGTGCTCGGTCCCGACGAAGGCGACGACGGCGACGAGAAGCGCGAGAGCGATGGTGGTGGCGTTCATTTTGAAACTGAAAATCATCAATTTCATTCCAGAAACGTAGATTTCTAAACGCGACGGAAATTGACGCGGCAGAAACAACCTCTTTAGACTACAATAACGGAATTACCAGTGAACTACCGTAGCCTAGAGTAGCTAGAGGTGTTATTGTAACGAAAAACTGATTTACATCGCGCAAGCCAACATGGGATCACAAACGAGCTTTCAAATCAAAAAGGTACGGTATTTAACCATAATCTCCGATATTCAGACGGTTTTGTCTTAAAATTTGCCTTAAAGGGACACGGACATCGTACAAGTTATGTCTTCGATTTTTCTCAAATTTTGTATACCCACTAAATCGACTTTCGCGATCTCTGTGGTGCTAGCAGTTTTTTCGTACGACACTCCAGTCTTGAGCTACAAAACTTAAGGCGCTAAGGTGTTTTACCAGAAATTTGACCGGTCCTGGCACGGCCAGCCTGAGGACGCGTCTGCTGTCAACAGTGCATTTGGACGGCTGTTTGGTCACGCCAGCTCTTTTCTAGCTATTTCCGGCCATATTGCTTGATTCTGACGGCATGAGCGTTCCTCCCGACCTCGAATTGGTCTGGAACGGCCATGGAAACACAGGTTTGTGGCTGAATGGCCGAGAATCGACAAAAATTCGTGCTTTGCGGTCGCCGTGGACTTAGAAATTTTGGCGCGCGTTGGCAAAACGCGCTTTTTGTGCTTTTCTCACCGAAATGGCCACAATTCTGTGTTTTCATGGCTGTTTCTGACCAATTCGAGGTCGGGAGGAACGCTCATGCCATCAGAATCACGTGAAACGGCCGGAAATAGCCAGAATAAGCCAAATAGCCAGAATGCAGGCCGTGCCAGGACCGCTCAACTTTCTGGTAAAACACCTTAGCGCCTTAAGTTTTGTAGCTCAAGACTGGAGTGTCGTACGAAAAAACTGCTAGCACCACAGAGATCGCGAAGGTCGATTTAGTGGGTATACAAAATTTGAGAAAAATCGAAGACATAACTTGTACGATGTCCGTGTCCCTTTAAAACCGTTTTAAAACTTTGTACTGAGAAACCTTATACGGTTAACCCGTACGTTTGCCGAAATCAGCGGTTTTTGGTATTTCTGAATGGTTCAGACCTTGATTTACTTCGAAATGAGCCCGAAAACAGACAGAAAAACAACATTTCTGTCCACATGCAGCGATAAATGCGAAATCCAGTAGTAAATTGAGAACTTTCCTCACTTAAACTACCAACTACCGACTCCGCACACCGCTAATCACTGAGATTACTTATATTCATCAATCATCTGCTTCCTAGAATGCTTAAAACGAGCAAAACGTAGTCTCCAAGAGGATCACTTCCGCCAAAACGAGTAACTCGGCCGAAAAATGGACTTTGCTGCTCGTTCCAAGCCGATTGAACCGAACGCAAACTCAAAATAGAAGCGGTCGACGGTTTATCAACTCTCCCCTCTCGCTTATCAAGGATTTCGAATCAAATCAACCTGATTCTCAAGTGTTTGAAGCTGTTTCATCGGAAAACAAGCAAATACCGTAGTTTTATAGTACCACCATTCACGAATTTGACCTCCTAAGCCAACCTGGCACTCCCTGAGGTCAAATAACAGATTCGAGCTCAAAGACTAGAGGAGGAGAACGCGCTATCTCGTGTCTACTTTGCTCCGTTCTCGCTTTCCGTTCAATTATCGACCGATTTTTTACAAATGAAATGTTGCGTTTTCTGTTGCGTTCGCCTCTCCCGCTATTCAAGATGAATCAGCCGCACGCGAACGGCCGCTGTCGCCTGGCCGACGGCGGAGAAGCGCTCGAGGTGTTGCAAACGGAGAAGCGATGGAGTTCGATAGCGTTCGCCCCTCAAAAAAAAGCTCCAAAAGAGTCTCCTTCAAGTTGGCACACATCCGCTGATTGTGAGACGTCTCCTCTCATCCCTGAACATTAATAGCCGTCATACGGTAGGTGCCCATTGCGCACGCACACAGTAATCAGCGCTCGTTCGTTTGTGACTGACTCATCAGCTGTTTGACTCTCAATTACGCCTCGTTTCAGGCCCCCGATGTCACGATGATGGTCGTGGCAGTCGTTACCTGCGCCATCGGCTTTCTGATCGCCTATTTGATATTCAGAAAGTTTGTTTTCCCTCCGGGAATCGATGATAATTGCTTTCTTTGCGTTTAGATTCACAGAACATCTCCTCTCATGGCTTCTCTCGTCGTATTCGGGTTCCGACATTGTCGTGGAAGTCGGCGCGTTTGGATTCCCGTACCTCTCGAACGTGAAGATCAGAATCACCGACAAGCTGAGCGTGGAAATTCGGGAAATACGCCTCACGAGTCGAATCCTCGATCTCCCGCAGGTCTGCGTCGATATCAACGGATTCCACTGCCGTCTGGAGGATTCCGGCTGCGATTTGGACTTTGGAATCGAGCTGATCACTCTGAACGGGTCGGATAGGATGAAGAAGGTCGAAATCGGCGTCGATACGCTGAGTTTGCGTCGCTCTTCCGTGGCGGCGCATGAAGAAGTCGAAGGCGTCCATTATTGGGGCTCTGTGCTGACGATCGACGCTGGAATGGCACAGGTACGCTCTATTCTGATTCTCCTCATTAGTTTCGCTTCAGTTGTGCCGCAATGCGGAGCAGAAAACGCTTCAGATTCAGATGGACGGATGTCAGGTCGAATGGGACGATGAAGTGCTGCATCAGGCATGTTTCTGATCCATTTCCTCTTTAAACTTGGTGATTTAGATCTTGAATGAAGCAAAGTTGGTGATGGAATCGCTCCCAAAGAAAGAAGAAACCGAGAATTCAGCGTTTGTCATTCAATTCTGCGTTAGAAAGTGGGTTTTACTCACCATTTGGGTCTTAATTCGCCTTCTTTCCAGCCTGAACGTTTACTGCGTCGCCAAAAGATCCGGATTCATCGCGATTGCTGTCGATTGCCTCAGAATCGAGTTGCCTGCACGTGAACAATTCCTCATGTGGCTCGATTCCGTGCGATTGGACGAAGGAGTCGTCGAGAACACGATCGGGTGCTCCCGGAATCCCGAAGCCGGAGAAGACCTCGCGAAAATGGTCTACAACGGCGATTGCGCTCGATTCCTTCTCCGCTACGTTGAATCCGAGAAGCGGAAGGATCTCTTTGTGCACGTTGACTCGGAATTGCGATTGATTTGGTCTCCACTTGAGTATGTGATCTTCTACGAGTTGATCACCTCCACCAAGGCGAAGATACAGGAGCTGTTCCCCAAGTAAGCCGATTTTTCGGTATCATGATGTGAAATTGGCCTTTAGGAAGCCAGCGAAACCTTCCCGACTGAGACTCAACATCAATGTGGTCTCCGATCATTCTGTGGAGGTCTCTTTCCGCCTGCCAAAGCAGCACCTCTTGCAGTTCCAAGTGCCCACGATCCACATCCAGAAATTGATCGCTGACAATTCGTTCAGCGTGAACTCGCCTCATCTGACGATTCGCGTCGACGGCCACGCGGTTGTCATTGCGGAGAATCCGCTGATCCGGAAGCTGCCGATGGACCTCGCCATGGACATGAACCGGCGAGAGTTCAAGCAACTTCGCTTGCGAACGAATAAAGTGTGGTCGTGGACTGCGGACGTCCTCAAGTTCCATTTTCCCTACGCATTTGACTTTGCCGCAGCCTACGAGGAAGTCGTCAATTCCGTGAAATTCTTGAAGATCGTTCACGGGAAGAAGCGAGCGCCATTCACCGCGGATTCTCCGCTGCCCAGCGATCTGCACATCGCTTTCAAGCAACTCGTGATGCAGATGGACGACGATCCCTTCGAAGTGCAGCTGCAGACGAACTACGAGCTTATGGTGGACGAGGTGTACGAGTGCGAGCGGAGGAGGGAGATGCTCGAGAAGAAGCTCCAGGACTACGCGCAGAGGAGCATCTACGTCACTGCGTCGAAAGAAGAAGAGCTCTTCGAGGCGTTGAAGCTGCGAAATGCGAAGATTTACGTAGATCGAGCGCGCCAACTTCGCGCCTGTCGATCGCAGCTGTTCGTTTGGGACGTCAGAGACGTGGAATTCCGCGCGTTCGCTGATTCGACGCTTCACGGAGAGAAGAACGTCGTGCGTTTAATCGAAGAATTCAACCCAGAATCGCCTCCACCAACTCCTCTCCGCTTCTCGACGCTCTGGGCGCGATGCTTTGAGCTGACAATGGGCGAATCGCGAATGCAGTTCCGGGACTATCCACTACCGTATACCCAATTCGTGGACGCCTACTTCTGGGGTCATCTCGTTGGAGCGGAACATCTTCCCGAGGGCAGTCGGTCGATGCGCGATACGTACGTTGAGTTGCCGGCGCCTTGGGGCATCTACCACATCGAGAGGAACATGTGTCCTCTGAAGTTCTACTACGATCTTGGTTGCGAGATGTCAGAGTTCTCTGCGACCTACGGACCCTGCTGGGAGCCTTGCCTGACGATGATTTCGCTCTGCTGGAATTTCGTGAATTCACCCTCACGTGATCCATCGCCTCCGCTGCCGTTTTGGGACAAAATCCGGCTTCTTCTTCACGGAAGATTCTCAATGATCAGCAAGAAGTTTGTGACGTCGATGTTGGCTTCTCCCGATCCGTACAACAGCACCGAGCTGGTGGAAATATCCTGGGAGAACTTTGGATTTGATTGGACTACAGGTAATCAAGCGATCCTCACTTTTGACCTCCACTCACCAAGTTTGTAGGCGTGTTCCGGATCACAACCGACGTGAACGCGTATGTGAGAACTGCATCCAAGTACGACGATAGCCGATTGCTCCAGCTCCCTGGATTCAAGTGCACGATTCAGCTGGATTGGGTCTGCATGTCCAAGCAACACGACCATCACAACGTTCTGCCATGCGCTCCGGACAAGCTGCCCGAATACTCTGCCAACGAGATCCACGACTCTTTTCGTGCCTTCCGTTCATCCTACCTCAACGTATCGCTGAACGTGGAGGTGAAGAAACTCGAAGAGATTCCCCAGATTTTGCTCTACTCGAATACGCTGAAATGGCTCGATTACTTGAAGAACACTCTAACGATCCAGAATCGCCCAATCAAGCGAGGCCCGCTGTTTGGATCGCCTTTGATCAACAAGAAGACCCAGTTGAGCAGGCATTACAAGTGCGTTTTTTTTTTATTTTCAGCTGTAAAAGGTCGATTCCAGGCATGTACAAATCAACATATCGCTGCCAAAGTTCTACATATCATACTGGATGTCCTTCACCTCACAGCACGGCTTCAGGCTAATCAGCAATTCCATGAATCTTACCTCTTCTCTGCAGCTTCACATCTTGCCGCACGACAAAAAGGATGACATCCAAAGAAGACCGGCGACCTCGTGGAAGGTCTCTCACGTCTCCGTGCAGATGGAGAATTGTCAGATTCACCTGTATGGCGATGCTGCACAGCCGACGGATTCCTCTAACGATGACGCGGATACGTTCTTTGTTGGCTTGGAGAGGCTCAGCTACGTCCACGAGATTTCGCCTCCGCGGAATCCGAACGTTAAACTAGAGGAGCAGCAAATGTCGCCGCATCATCATCTGACCGTTCACGACCTCCGCGCCTCGTGGAATGTCCAGAATCGTGACACGTGCCTTGCGATTGCCGACGGCGTGCAGAAAGCTCACGTGTTGAAGAAGATTCTGAGCACAAATGCGCTAAGGAATCTGAATTTGGAAACTTTGCTTGCGAGGCAGCGGAGGAAGGATTACACGGAGAGGAATCCGAGAGGTTACGGTGGAGGATTGGAGGTAGAACGAAGCCCGGCAAGGTAAGCTGTAAGCTTGTAGCATATGACAACTCTTTTAAGCTTTAGGCAACGAGCGGAAACCTTAAACTCAACGCATCAGTCATGCAGTTTCGATGCTGACGGGATTCTTGCGAAATTGGTCGATGAAGCGGGGACGAAACTCGTCGCTTACAGCGAGGAAACGGTGGAGCCTTCGTCTGAGAGCCTCCACGGTGTGACCCTTTGCGATAAGACCGATGTGATCGCTCATAACTGGCAAAGTTGGTCAATTCTGAGCTTCCTGCATTCTTAATTCCACTTTAGTCGACCTCCTCAATTGTCAAGCGATCTTGAGAGGATGCGATCGTGATGGATTCGTTCTGCTGACCGCAGCAAGGGCCAGTGTGAAGCAGCTGATTCACCAACCCGTGTGGCGACATGCGCAGCTCCTAGCGAAGAAATCGTGGTCCGCCGCGTTGTCAGGAATGCAATACTTTGCCCCGCAGTACTCGATTAATCAGAATCCGACCTCTCGCGAAGAGGTCGAACAGCGAAAGAAGAAAGTGAAGTGGTTGGATCGTTCGGTTATCGACGAGAAACCTTCGTCAGCTGCTGAGGACAGCTCTGCGAACGACCACATCGACGTGAATCTTGACTCTTACCTCGGAATCGGTGAGGCCGTCGGAGGAATCGTTTCTGGAGGCGGACCACCACTTCAGCGCGTCGTTTCCCGGTGCAGCTGCCAACTCTTCTTTTGCTACTTCAACGACGCGTTAAATTTGGATCTTGAGGCTCCAGAGAATCTCATTCATTGGCCTCTCGCGGATAGGCAAAAATCGCAAACTCAGGGTGAGTACGTTAGCGTTGTGGAGAACGTCGACTGTTTCACGCTCAAGCACAACATGTTGGAAGTGAGCACGAATCCCGAGCAATATCAGATGATTATCGACATCGTGAACAATCTTGTGCTGTTCGTTGATCCGAAGAAGAAGGAATCGGAGAAGAAGCGCACCGCTGTTTGGTTCAAGTACGCCGAGGAAGGACTCGATGTTGTGAGAGCAGAAATTGAGGCTTTACAGGTACTGTGTAGTCCACCGTTCTCGAGCTTATACAGTAATCCTTGACAGAGTGAATTACGGAGCATCGTCGCACGCACTCGCGCAGCGGAGAGAGAACTTTTCTTCCAGCAGAAGGTGTTCGATGAAGCACCGGATAGCGATTTGTACCGCGCCGAGAACGAGGAGCTGCGGAGGGAGATTCTGGTGCTCAAGAACAGCCAGTACCAAATGATCGATGAGCTCGCGATGACGATCAGTTGCTACAAGGAGAAAGAAGTTGAACACTTGATGGAAGAGCGTCAGCAGCACTCGAATGAGGAGGAATTCCAGGTTGTGGCCAGGCGCTTCGAAGTTTGCTTTGAGGATTGCGCTTGGAAGCTGACCGAGCTCGACGGTCAGATTATCCTCTCAGAGATGCAGATTCGCGACTTTCTCTACACGAGAACGGCAAGAATCAACAACTCCGGTGATCATTTGCTGGAAATTGGTACCGTAAAAGTGATTAACCGACTTCCCGATGCGAAATATCTGGTAAGAATTGGCTTGTAATAGGCCAATTCAGAGTCCCTTTTCAGGAAACACTCGCACGTCTTCCTCAACCCGCTGAAAGCACCAAGAAGCAGCCGTCAATTCGCGTGATTTGTCGGGATTTGGCTCCTGTTGGCGGAATTAGCGTAAAGGAGCATTTTGAAGTGAACGTCGTCCCGATGAACGCGCAGATCACCTACAAATTCTTCGACAAAATGATGTCGTTCTTCTTCCCAGGAAAGAACGTGCATGAGGCGTCAAAGGATTCGCCTGTTGTGGAATCCGGAACGCAGGATGACGCGTCTAGTCAGGTAAGATTGCTGAAAAACACTGGTGGTGAATTAGACGTTCTGTGTCTAGAGTCTAGACATGATAATTACCGACTCATGCAACGATGTCGTATTTATGTTGACTTCTATTGGAGGCTTCATCTGAAAAATCATTGAAATTTTTATATTTAGGCGAGTAGTTCCATCTCCCTCGCAAGAAGATTCCGCGGTGCTGTCAACGGATCCTTCCGCAAGTCAGCGGAGCAGTTGCCAACGAAGGCGGTCGGACCGTCGACGCTTAGTGACATCGACAAAATGCGCGAGCGAGCTGAGAAGAACATCATGTTTGTCTACATAAAGATCCCAGAAGTCCCCTTCATCGTTTCTTACAAGGTGAGGATTACGGTAGCGTACGGTATTTATTGACTCGCGCTTGCAGGGCAACAAAGAGAAGAACATCGAAGACGTCGATCGCTTCCAGATGGTGTTTCCCCTCTGCGAATACCATTACCGTAACTGGACTTGGTTAGATCTGGCGCTGGCGGTCAAGCAGCGATGTCGTCGCGTTCTCTTGCAGCAATTCATGAAGCAGAAGTTCTTGAGGAACAAGTCCTCAGGCTCGGAGCTGACGAATGTGGAGCCGATTGACGAGGAGCAGAAGAAGAGGATAGTGTTAGGAACAGCGATCATGCCAGAGAAGAAGAAGTCGAAGAAGGGCTGATTTACGGGTTTTATTTAATTTAATTGTACATAATAGCTAACCGGAGCCGTTCAAGTTGCCTTTAAAATGCTAACAAGTAACCTGTGATTGATTGTTGTAATGAATGTAAAGTATTGAGAATCTGTTAGACAATCGTTTATCGGTTACCACGGTAATTACAAATAACAAATGCTCTAGGCCAGATACGCGTTTGAGGTCACACGACCTCCCGTTCCGGTCCAGTTGGTGTGTACGTAGGTTCCCGGTTTCTCCAGCAGCTCGTATGTATGAGCGCCGAAGTAATCACGTTGAGCTTGGAGCACGTTGGCCGAGGACATTGCCTTGCGGTAGCCGTCAAAGAAGGCCAACGCTGAGCTGAAGGCCGGTGTCGGGGCACCGATGAGCGTGGCGGACGAGACAACGTTTCTCCACGAGCGCTGCGATTGGCGCATAACGTCAACGAAGAAGCCATCCAGAAGAAGGTTGGTCAAGTTGGGGTTGCTGTCGTACGCCTCCTTGATCTTGGCGAGGAACCGCGATCGGATGATGCAGCCGCCTCTCCACATAAGCGCGATGGCGCCAAAGTTCAGGTTCCAGTCAAACTTCTTGCTGGCCTCCGCAAGCAGCATGAATCCCTGAGCGTAGCTGACGACCTTGGAAGCGTACAAGGCCTGAAACAGTGACATTGCAGAATACGTTTCAGATCGACAAAGCCTACTTTTCTTATATCTTCAAGGAACTGTTTCTTGTCCTTTACCACTTCAGAGATGGGTGCCGTTTCTCCAAAGTCAACCTTGGAAGCGGCAACGCGCTCTTCTTTCAACGATGACAGGCAGCGGGCAAAGACGGCTTCGGCGATGAGAGTTACGGGTTGCCCAAAGTCAAGTGCGGCAATGGCGGTCCATTTGCCAGTTCCCTTCTGACCTGCGGTATCCTTGATCTTGGGCAACACGTGCTCACCCTTCTCATCCTTATAGCGAACAATGTTCGCGGTGATCTCAATTAGGAATGAATCCAAATCTCCTTTGTTCCAATCATCGAAAACCTAAAGCAGTTCATGTAAGCTAACTGTAGTCAATTTTGTATTTACCTCAGCCATCTCGTCTTGGCTCAATCCAAGCTCCAACATGAGATTGTACGCTTCGGCAATCAACTGCATATCTCCGTACTCGATTCCATTATGAACCATCTTGACAAAGTGGCCGGCGCCAGCATTTCCGACCCAGTCACAGCAGGGTTCACCGTCGGCCTTGGCGCAAATCGACTGGAAGATATTCTTCACGTGCGGCCATGCTTCTTGGGCTCCACCGGGCATCATCGAGGGTCCATAACGAGCGCCTTCTTCACCACCACTGACGCCGCTACCAACGAACAAAATGCCCTTTTCGGCCAATTCTTTGTGTCTGCGCTGAAACAGAAAACATGAAATCAGCTTTAAAATGGTAAAAGCTAACGTTAGAGTCGGTGTATTCGCTGTTTCCGGCATCAATGATGATGTCTCCGGCTTCCAGAAGAGGGACGATGTTATCGATCATCGCTTGGACGGGAGATCCGGCTTTGACAAGGAGAAGGACACGACGTGGTCTCTTCAGCTTCCTAAAGTCAATGTTGAGAAGCTTAATTCAGTGGATTCAACTCACTTGACCATCTCTTCAAGCGAATGCGCTCCAACGATCTTGGTTCCTTTGGCCTCGTTCGCAAGGAATTCGTCCACCTTCGAGACGGTTCTGTTAAAGGCACAGACGACGTACCCGTGATCGTTCATGTTCAAGATGAGGTTCTGCCCCATGACGGCTAGGCCGATAACTGCGATGTCCGCGACTGCTTCAGACATGTTGATTTCTGAAAATGCTTCGTTCAAGCAACGCAGCTATATAACCTTCAGCACGTACGCGAAAGCGAAAATACATCGATCAACTACAAACTAGAATTGTTAGCTTAAGAACAAATTCACCACAACGACAAACGACACGACGCACTCATGCGAAATTACCGATGGTGACCTTCGGAGCCAAGTGTTGCTGTTCGTATTCAAGCGCCGCGTCCACGTTGACAATCACAGGAGCCGGTTCAGCGGACTGAATCGTGCACACTGTTCCCATGGGAATGAAAAGCATCACTTTGACGCGAAGCCACATAATAAACCCGAACGCCGACGCTAACAGCAACTTTACGGCTTCTAGCCATTAGGCAAACAGGTGGCTCTAGCATCTAAAGGCCGCGGTTGTTTGCGCCGCCGCGCACGGCAAACCTCCACCGTCAAGAACAAAACAACCTGTGAAGGTCGGGTGGGAGCTGCGTTTATTAAATTTCACAATCCAGCGAGATGGAAAAGCAGGCGCAATCATAACAGAAAAAAACACGTCAGAAACTAGACGTGCAGTAATTTGTACTTCTTCTTCTTCTGTGATAACTCCATACTACTTGGCCGACAACGACGACGCGATTCAGAGTGCAAAAAGAAGTGCGCAAACGATGGCGAAACGCGCAAGCGACTGAGGTGGAGACACAACAGCGCATCGCGGTTGCATCGTCAATGCCGACAACGCAGCAATCAGATAACGGACGAGCAATCGACAAAAGGTCGTGTCGGAGACAAATCGAATGGTGAGATGACATCAACTGAAGCTTTCATCTTCCGACCACGCGTGAGAAACGTTCCTGATGGCGTGATCGCCTTCTGATCGAGCTTTTTCTTCACCGTTTGAAGTTGTTTTTCCGCAAAGAATCAATGTCAAAAACACAAAAATTCGATTGTTATTTTCGGTTGCCTGCCAGAATTGATTGCGCAAAGCTCTGCGTAGTCCTAGAACAGCTGATATTGGCTGTTTTGGCATGATTCGCTCATAGGACTCGTGTTCGCGAGTTTCACGGTCATTTCTAGGATGGGATTTGCATAAATTGATCAGTTACTTAACCGATTTCATGGAACGCGCAGGCAAACAACGTTCCGATACATTATTTCTAAATCAAATTTGATCGCAAAAAACATCGATTCGAGTTACAAATCAGCAGAAATCTGTCGAATCTAACCGATACAACATTGCTCGACGCCGCTTGAGCGCATCGCAATCAATAGAAAACGTGAGGAAAAGTGAAAATAGCACGTTCCATTGGCAAGAAACCACAATTTCGCACAATCAAAGAGCTCGGAAAATGCCACAACGCAATCCAAACTACAAACTACACCATAGAGTCTGTCGCACCACTTCACGTCACCACGTCTGCTAAATTTCCCATCAGAACCTTCTGGAACGCTCAACACAAACAAATATAAACATCGATCAACGTATCGCATTCCGCACTGTTTACAATCGAGCACACCGATTAATTCCCAGTTTCAACCGCGTCGAGAAGCAAAGCCAACGCGTCTACCGTAATCCGTTCGCCGGAGTTCCACTTAGGGATCGCCTGCGCACAAACTGCAGCGAGTTCCTTGGAGATCGCAAAGTCCTTCGGCATTTCGGTCAAAACGTTATCCCAAGGCGGTCGTTGTCGGTATCTGCAAGCACATACATCGAAACAGCATCACCCCAGACTGCTTGACCGTACCTGATGTTACTAACGTGGTGTACGGTATTCGTACGGAAGAACCAGTTGAGTCGTTGCTCTTGAGCGAGTTCGATTTCTCCATTCTCGTTCCGTGGGAGCAATTCGTCGTTGTAGTGGAGAACCTGGAAATCGAAGCGATCGCTCTTCGCTGGAGACGTCTTCCGTGAGATCTGAAATGGTGGCGCATTACGATCACGAATTGTCAGCTTTTCTCACCCTTATGTCGATAAACGTCTTTCCCTCCACAATCGCTTGTGCTGGATGAACGCGGTAAATGCGTTGCGCGGTGGTGAGCACACGGAACACAACGGGAGAATCCTCCTCATTGAAGAATCGATGTGTGTGGTCAAACTGTTTGTCGTCCAGAATCCACACGAGACTCGGCTTCACACGGACTTTGATGTCGGCAGCGCTCTGCAGGAGACTTCGCTGCTGAGGAGGCGTTGGCACTTGGTCCTTGCTCGGCTGAAAGCGGGAGAAATCACGGTTGTCCGCGGGTGATGATTCACTCACTCCTTGGCTTTTCACCGCTTGATCCTTGCTCGACGCCCTCGTCTTCTTTTCCGAAAGCTCCCAGTCGGAATCCGCATCTGCAAATCGCGAAATTATGAGCGCATCAATTAGCAATTCTCTCACCTTTCTGCGACTGAACGCCTTCTGCAGTTTCTGATTTCACCTTCTGCTGCGATTCCATTCTGCCGCGACTGTTTGCTCGTTTGTCTGCAACTTAGGTCTCAGCGCGCAAGCGTTTGTCCGTTCAGGTCTCAACACGCGTGCCTCAGCGCACGACGTGTGACTTTCTTTAGGCCACGCGTGTCCCACCAGCTCGTGCTGTGCGTTGATGTGTGTATTCGCAGACGTCTGCAAATGGCGTCTTCAAATTGCAGACATCGCCGCTCCGCTTGTCAATTGCTGCGTCTGTTCGATCGCGTGTTCACCGTTGACTCACTTTCAGATTTCATTTTCGAGTGACCAGTCTGCTCGGTGGATCTCTGCGCGATCTCACAAGTCAGCGAAAATGTGTTTCCCATTTCACTGTTTCCGGCGACGTCGCAAGCTCAAGCTTCAGTGTGTTAGTGGCGAGGAAACGTCTTTCTGCGATGGTAAGTGCTCTTTTCAATTCTGTGCGGTCACGAAATTGTGGTTTATATTGATTTTTGAGCGCTGCATCTCTGTATTCACGAGATTCTGGAGAAAAAGACGATTAATCGCGCGTTGTGAATTGTTGATTCGTCTATTTGTAATTGTTTGCTTAATTTAGGATTGAATCATTCCTCAGAAGCGTCCGCTGTCGACGATACAGACTACAATAAAGAATCGCTCCTTTCAATGACGCCCTGTAGAGATCGAAGTATCATATTCCCGTCAGTCAAGCAAATCATCCAGGTCTATGAGGCCAAATGTCAAAGGTATCAAAGGCGCGTCATGAATAAATAGGATCCATTTAATCGTCAACTATTTCAGTGACAATCATAATACTTCCACACGAACCCTGACTGATTCGGAAAGCAGCGCTCGGCGAAAACTGGACCACGAAAACTTTTTCGATCGTGAATTGAGTTCTCGGCCGCTGGAGGAAGCAGAGGTCCGCAGAAGACGATGGCAGGAGTTTATGAAGCTGGATTTGAATGAAACTCTCGACAGATTGAGGAATGAATCCTTCGCTTCGCGTAATACTCCCTTCGATGTATAATATTACTTGTTTTGTTGTTGTTTCGAATTTACGATGTTATTAAGCTTATCAAATACAAATATTTGTTTCTTGTTGTATCCGGTGAGATCTCATTCTGCGAAGACGACAACAATTATATCTTGATTTCGGTGTTTGCAGCCGTTGATCCTGTTTGTTCCGCGCCCGCGCACACTTTTTTTACCTCAAAGAACGGGTTCAAGATGGTATAAAAGCGCGCGCGCTGTGGTCACTCGCATCGAAGTATTCGAAGACCATCCGCAATGTTCGAAGAGAAATTCCTTGTCGGCGTCGCCTCCGCCTGCTCCACGATGGCCATCGTGGCCTGCGTCTTTGTGATCCCCTCACTGTACGCGACCATCGACGAGGTTCACTCAGCGGTCATTGACGGAGTTCAAGTCTTCCGCGTGGAGACCGACGGCGCTTGGACGCAGATGATGGACATCCAGCTCTCGGTCACTCCTCCCAGCAAACCCCGTGAGAACGTCTTCAACAGCATCTTCCGTCAGAAGCGCCAGAACTTCAACGGACTTCCCGCCTGGTGTCAGTGCGAGCCCACAAAGCCCACCTGCCCTCCTGGACCTCCCGGACCCCCTGGACAGCCTGGCCAAGACGGAACTCCTGGCGCTCCTGGACCACGTGGAGAGGACAACGTCGCCACCTTCTCGCCTCTCACCTGCGCTCCTCACGTAAGTCATTTTCCCGCTAGTTTTCCCTCATTTTCGCGCATTTCCAGGACGGAAAGTGCATCCAGTGCCGCGCTGGCGCTCCCGGCGTCCAAGGACCCGACGGACCAGCTGGACCTGCTGGACCTTCTGGACTTCCTGGAGTCTCTGGATCTCCTGGACAGAACGGACAACCCGGACAGGCTGGAGCCGCTGGCGACGCTGGAGCTCCCGGAGCCCCAGGACAGAACGGTCAACCCGGACCTGCCGGACAAGACGGTCAGCGCGGACATGGCAAGGCCGGACCTCGTGGATCTCCTGGAGCGGCCGGACCTGCTGGAAACGCTGGAGCTGCCGGACAGAATGGCGCTCCTGGAGCTGCCGGCCCACAAGGACCCGCTGGCGCTGCTGGAGCTCCCGGTGTTCCTGGCGTCGATGGAATTTCCGGCGTCGCTGGCGGCCCTGGAATCCCCGGACACGACGCTGCGTATTGCCCATGCCCTCCTCGCTCGGCTGTCTTCGTCAAGGCCTAACTTCTTCCACGATTCATTGCGTTTCATTCGTTTCGAAATGTAAATGCTTCCTTCAATCTATCGTAATTCACAGTACACAACGCGCGCAAATGTGGTGGAACGGGGCACTTCGCCCCGAGAATCGCGTCCAGCTCATCGGGCCACGAATAGTGTCAGCAATCGCTCATTCATCTAGAGTGAACTTCACTTTCCCAAAACATCCCGGGGTTGCGACTGCTATCCTCTTCCGCCATCTCCACATCGATCTGACTCATCCAGCTTCCAAGAATATCAATTTCCCAGCCCACAATTTGCCAAAATCAATCAGCTTGACACAAATTTGTCCGGTCAAAAGTGTGCGGGTTTGAGCTCAGCGTCTTGTGATGTGATTTACCTGAAGGTCAACCCACAAGTGCTCTATTAAAATCGTCTGCACTTTGCGTTCCCGCCATTAGTCACGCACTCTTCTTCCCGCTCAGTCAGCCTCGTGTAAATCACCGCGCTCCATCACGTCACCACCGAAAGTCAAACTATTTTGTATTTCCCTGTAATCGCATCGAACAAGTGCGATTTCACGCCGCCCGTTGCTCATTTGCATAGGAGCTGCGGAACGCGCTCGACGTCCCCCTCCATCAGTCAGTCAGTCTTGTCCGCCGTCGTTGTTGCGAACTCCACGATGGCTTCATGTGGCGGTGCTTTCTATTTTTGCGACAAAACACGCTTCCTCATCATGTTTATCACGACCGTTTGTCTTTCGTTTCTGATGAGCAATACACTCGCCCTCAATTTCACTATTCTCTGCATGGCTGAAGACGCGGATGTGGTTGGAAATGGTCAGTTTGAGAAATCGAAATATTAACTTCCGTTTTGAAGAAATTCCTGTTTCTGATTGGTCGAACGCAGCGATTCGTTCCAGCAGCATTATCAGTCATGTGATTCAGCAGACTTGGTAACAGTTGGCCTTGACACGTTGCAACATTCCTCACTTTCAATATGTGAGATGTGAGCTCCCAGCGAATTGCAAATTGCACAATGTGTGATTTTCCTGGTTTTGTAAAATCCAAAAAATCTGTACGTGTCGGTCTCTGGAGCGATTTAACTGCAGGTGCAGATATATTGCACGGCGCGCTCGCTTCTCTTTTGTTGATTTTTGACATTTTTGAGCGCCACTGATGCCATGATTGTTCTTCCTGGCACTGGTTATAACTATGACTGCACCAGAACGCATGAAAAATTGTCGCAGCTCAAAAATAGCGGAATTCTCAAATTATGATTAAAATTGGTGGCAACTTGAGAATAACAGCGCGCGCGATACAGTACTGCGCGCTGTTCTGCGGCTAAATCGCCTGATTTCTTTGTTTTTAAAGTGTTTCCTAGGAACTTACGGCCGAGAAGAACATCTCGCGGCATAAGAAATGTTCGAAAATGCCAAAAAAAATCAGTTAGTTTCCCGCAGATTGCATGCGCGCGTAGTCTAATCCGTACGAGACCGGTTTTGTTGCACCTGCACGCGCAGTCCAATGGTTTCGAGGCCGGTTTGGCGGTGATGAAATCCGCGTTCAAGCTTTTTTTTTTTGAGATCAGTAAATCTATGTGATCATTATGCATTCAGTGAATCAGTGAAACATTGCACATAATTTAAATTTTTCAGTTACGGTAGTCGATGCCAAGTACAGCTACTCTTCGCCTCAAGTGTCATGGCTCTTCTCCGCTATCGCCATCGGAAGCCTCGTGGGGACCTTTTTCGTCATAAAATTCACACCTTCTCTCGGTTTGAGAAATCTTTTCACAATTTTTGGCTTTTTAACGGCCACTGCCACCGTATTTACCCCAATGGCCGCGTCTCAGGGTTACGCGTGGCTGTTCACAATGAGACTTGTTACAGGTACGGTAGCCTCTGTATTCATTATAACCTACAGTAACCTCAGGGCTTCTCGTTCTCCATTGCATTTCCCGTTATGGGCGTCGTCACCTCGCATTGGTCGCCGATTCATCCAAAGCGGAACGTTCTTGACGATTCTCAACTGCTTCATCCAGGTAATAATTTATGGAAGATTACGGTGAATATACGGTATTTCACTAGGGCGGTCCGTTGTTCACGATGCCAGTGGCAGGCTACTTCTGCAGCTCTCCGTTTGGTTGGACAGCGGTCTACTACGTCCACGCCGTGTGCACTTATGCCGTGTTTGTTGTGTTCTACTGTGTCTACAGAGATCAACCCGAGTATCACAGGTAGCGAGCGGCAGGTATACGGTAGCTGAAACGCGCTCATTTTCAGCTGCGTGAGTGAATCCGAGCTCTCTACAATCCAGACGGGCAAACAATCTCAGCACGGTGGTCATCAGAAGACCCCCTATCTTGCAATCCTAACGAGTCTTCCAATTGCGGGCGTCTGGGCGGCCTACTGCGGGTGTATGATAGGCGTCAATCTGTTCATGCAGTTCGGACCCACCTATCTCAACAAAGTTCTCAACTACGATCTCCAGAAGACGGGAATCGCGGGCGCGGCGCCCTTCATCATCAGTGCAATCCTTAAAATCATGGCGGGACCGATCAGCGACTACGCGAGTTGCGTCAGCCAGAAGGCGCGGATTATCATCTTCACGTTCATCTCGCAGGGAATCCCTGTAGTGTGCTTGGTGGCGATGGCGCTCCTGCCCGAAGGCTCACACACCGCCGGATTCGGGTGTTACATGGCGACGATCACCGCGTTTGGAATGACGCCGTTGAGTTCGATCAAAGAGTGGCCAGCTGGTGAGATTTTCACTCAAAAACGCTTCATAAAACGGTCGTTCCAGGTTGCCTCTCAGCACGCTCACTTCGTGATGGCCGTGTCCGCGTTCCTGAACAGCCTGATCGTCCTCCTGCTGCCCACAATGGTCACTTCGATCGCTCCGGAGAACACGTCGGTACAGTGGTCGGTGATCTTCCTCGTCACCGGCATCATCATCTTCGCCTCAAACGCGTTTTCGTCTTTGTGGCCGACGCCAAACCAGCCGAGTGGACGAAGGCGCCCCCGAAACCGCTGCAGCGCGTTTTCAGCGTCAAGGAGAGCGACACGAATCTGTCCGCTCGCGTGGACATGGTCAACGTGTAGCTTCAAACGCGCTTTTTTGTATTTGCGCCGCCTGTTTGTTGCAGCGCGCGACAACGCGGTGTTCTCGCTGCTGCTTTTCCTTCCTGCTGCCACAACTCTGTGGCTATGCCGAGACTGCCCATGTGGCTCCCATGATGGTGTAAATAAACGCGATGTGTGCTCGGTAGATTTGATTTTGATTTTCCGCGCAGAAGTAGAGGAACTTGCCATGAACATAGAAATATTATCGCAGCAATTGCACTCGCTGAGGCTGTCGATGGCTGCGAGGTCGAATCCGAGGAAAGCGAATAGGAGGAGAGGACGCGTTCAGTCGTCTTTTATGCGTCGCAAGCGAGTTGTTTATGCCTGGCTCATGCTGGCATCATTTGGGTTATCAACGCGTGCTTTGATCGATTAATCACTAAAAAAACGTGCGATTGTTGAGGTGCCTGCGACCGATAAGAGAGCATTTTACGGTTGTGGATTCGTGAGAACGCGGTTTTTGGACTATTTTTTTTAGCTTTTATGGTGCGTTTTTGTTGTAATTTCACGCGTTATTTGTTCATAATTGTGCTTTATTCGAGGCCAAAACCGCCACGGCAGAAGCAGGTGAACTTGCCACCGACACGGAAACAGTCGGCGTTGTTGCCACACTTGCACTCGTCGAGGTTGTCGATGGCTGCCTTCGTGCAGCCCGTGTACGGGTCACCTAGATGCGGGAATGCTCTATAGATGAACCTAAATCAGGCGCCTACCGCTGTAACCCACACGACAGAAGCAGGCCAACCAGCCGCCGCCGATGGGGAAGCAGTCGGCGTTGTTGCCACACTTGCATTCGTCGAGGTTGTCAATGGCGAAGGCGATTCCGAAGAGAGCGAAGAGGAGGAGCAGAGTCTTCATGATGACAGAAGAGTGCGGATTCTGCGTTCTCTCGTCGTCTTTTATGCGGCACGAAGCCAGGTGTTTGCGGGCATTATTCGAATTATCAAGGCGCACTTTGAACGCTAAAACTGAACTGGACACTGAAAAAGCTGTTTTTCAGGTGCTTGAAGCTGATAAGACAGCATTGCCAACGCGGATGCGTCTGCCAACAAAAATTTCAATGACAGATCTCGTCTTATCGTTTGATTCGCTTCGAGAATTTGAAAAGGCGGCTGCGGTGGTGGATACTCTTGTGGAGCTTATGGATGCTACAGGTGCGTCTACCGTAATTTTCGCAGTGATTGATGTGTTTTCAGATCCCGAGCTGCTTCTTCCAAGACTCTCAAAATCGCCAGCGATGAAGAAGAACCCCAGCAGAAGGCTCCGCAGACGCCCGATCAGAATTTTATGGCTTGCTGCCACGATCGCGAACCTCCCGGACGCTTGCTTGGGCAAATGCACGTTCGCCACGTACACCCGTGACGCTCTCCAGGTATGAATCCGTCCAGTTCTAACCTACAGTACCTATTCAGGCGATGTACTTCCGCACCGACAAGTGCCCTATGCAAGCCGCAGCCGAACTTCAATTCTGCGCCGCCCAGGGAAAAGACCACCGCGAGTGCTGCGTGCGCAACGAAGTCGCGAGCACTCTGGCCGGACAGAAGTTCCTGACCTTCTGCGATCAGCGTCCTGGAAACGTCAACTCGACCTCTCCTACATGTCCTGCTTTGATCGCTTCGATGGCATGAAGGGACCTCTGCGATCAGCTCTTTACCGTCAAAGAACACCCAGAACCAACTTTGGACCTCCCGTTCGGTAAACAACCGTCACTAACCGGTAATTTTCGAAAGTTTTAGGACCACAAACAAGCGAAACTCCGTTCTGCTCGACGCTGCAAGAAGTTTTCCAAAGAAAATGATCGATCGGCCGCATTGTGAACGGTTTGGCTGCGGTGATTGATTGACGTGGGTCATTTCACTCTTAATTTAGCCTCTCTGAGACCTGTTCGATGATTCTTGTGTTCTGAGCGCCACTATTCAAGGATCGCTTCGTTGAAGGTCATTGGAGAAATGAAACAAACAACACGGCAGCCGATCAGAGAGCGCGGGTGGTCGATCAGATGATAGATACCGTAATCCATGCGGACTCGGATCTGGTTTAACATCACAGAAACGTTGAAAAGCATCACAAAAACAGTTTGATCTCATTCGAGAGCGTCTTACGGTAATTTATAGCCCAACGTGACCAATTTTTCAAGTTTAAATTTTGGAGGTCCTTAAACCGGTTTGCGGAGTTGTTTGTTGCCTACGAACCACGTTGAAGGCCACTCGGAGGAGTAAACAACGTTCTTTGCGCCTATAAAAAGCGATCTTGAACCCCTGAACGCCACTCTTCCCTGCGCTCGGACCATGGAAAGAGTTCTCGGTCTTCTCTTCGTCGTCACGCTCGGCGTTGTCGTCGCCCAGCAGTGCGGACCTGGAAGCTGCGGAGCGAACGCCGACTGCTACGTCATCGCCAACAAGATCACCTGCGTGTGCCGGGTCGGCTTTGTTGGTAACGCGAGCTGTCGCTGTTATTTGTGCCTACAGTAACCCGCTTTAGGCGATCCGTACAGGAGATGCTGCAACGCGAGTGAATGCTGGTGCTGGGGAGATCCACACTGCAAAACGCTCGATGGCACCTTCTACGACTATCAGGGAACGTGTCCCTATGTGTACTCGACGCCGTGCAAGGAGCCCGAGGACAAGGAGAAGCACTACGTGGTCAAGGCCAAGAACAAGCTCTTCTATCCTAAATCGCCGTAAGTGAACGTCATTTTTGATTTGCCGTTAAACGCAAATATTGATTCCGACAGCGACCAAAGCGCAATTCCATGATTTCAGGGTTTCCTACGTGAGCGAAATCGAAGTCGAGATGCACGGCTTCACTCTGCACGTCGACGAGAAATTGACGCTCAAGGTCGACGGAGTGAATACGTTCTTCCCCTTCTATTTCCCGACCAAAGAAGACCCGAAGGTATCGTAATTCTCCTCGTAATCAATGCCGCAACAACTCTGTTTTCAGCTGCTCGCAGAGATTCAAGGAGGACGCGCGTACATCCGCAATCAAGACTACGTTACCGTAATCTTCTCGAAAATGTACATCAAGATGGTCGTGCCGCACCTCGACGAGTATCTCGGCCGCGACGGCATCTGCGGACACGCGGGCAACCTCAATCAGAACTGCACGGACGATCTGATCGACAAGAGCGGCCAAGGCATCATCCAGAAATCGTGCGTCTATCCGGTGGACAAGAAGACGCTCGGAAAGGTCGCGTCGGTGCTGGACACGTGGCGCACCGACGAATTCGACGGATTCGAAGGCTCCGATGAATGCAAGACCGGCGGCGCTATCTCGCCCGAGTTGCCCGAGTGCGACACGACGAAGAGCGCGAAGGAGTGTTTGCCGATCCAGCAGGCGGCCGATGGCGCTGGACCGTTCGCCGGGTGCAAGGCGATGGGAAAAGAGATGATCAAGCTGAGCTACGAGAGTTGCGTCTTCGATGGATGCGTAATTCCGGGCGCCAAGTGCGATACGTTCAAGAATTTCGTCACCGCGTGTCAGAACTCGCTTGGAAGTGAGTTGCTCATGCCACCGTGATGCTACAACGATCGCTTTCAGAGGTGGATCTCGGCAACTGGCGTGCTTCGGTCGGCTGCCCCATCAACTGCCACAAAGAGCTGCCGTTCTCCACTTACACCTCGTGCATGTCCGGCTGCCAGGCAACGTGCAGCGATCAGAAACCCGGCGATAAGTGCGATAAACCCTGCTTCGAAGGCTGTCAGTGTCCCATTGGTCGTGTCCTCGACACTTCCACGTCGCCGAACAAGTGCGTCTTCCCCACGGAATGTCCGTGTTTCGACAAAACCGGAAGTGCGAAGCCGAAACAGGGCAGCTGGCTGAGCGACAAATGCGCGAAAGCAGAACGTGTGCATCCAGGGGACGATCATCTCGCAAGATCACAAGTGCAACGAGCATTCGCACTGTGGTGTCGATGACAACGGCTACATGTCCTGTGAGTGCGACTCCGGATGGCGGAAGGTCGACGTGAACAAGTGTGTCAAGGCCTAATGAGATGATTTGTGTAATTGTAAGTAAAATTGAACATAAAGTAACTTTGAGCGGTCATGTGGGCTCTCAGAGAGAGAAAGAGATACTTGAAAATGCTTCATACATCAGCCATTCTGTCGCGGCCAAACCGTTCACAATTCCGCTCATCGATCACTATCTTTGGAATACTTCTATAGCGCTGAGATCAAACTGTTTTTGTGATATTTTCAACGTTAAAAGCAGATCCGTAGTCCGCACGGATTACCGTTTCTATCACGACCATCTGATCGGCCACCCGTGCTCTCTGATCGGCTGTCGCGTTGTTTGTTTCATTTCTCCAATGACCTTCAACGAAGCGATCCTTGAATAGTGGTGCCCAGAACACAAGAATCATCGTACGGGTCTCAGAGAGGCTAAATTAAGAGTGAAATGACCCACGTCAATCAATCACCGCAGCCAAACCGTTCACAATGCGGCCGATCAGAGAAGCCGACGAGCCGCGCAGATCGGCTCGATAAGATTTTTGACAATCGTCTCCTCCATTTCTAGGCTTCGGCGAAAATGAAAGAACAATGACAGATTTTCTGCATCATATTTTATTACCAAAGGTCACAAACGTTTACAAAAGACACCGCGAGTTGGCGCTGCGTTCACTGCACTTCCATGCAGAGCGTTCCGCGAGAGTATTTTTGCGTAATTCTGCGATTGGAATTTGGAATCTGCCACGCAATCTCCTTTGAATCTTGTCGACATTCCGAGCGGAGGCTTCCGATCTTTTGGATCTTCTCAGAAGTCATCCTGTCTATCGAAATCAATGCTCGCGGCTGCAATTCGCCCGCGAAAGCGCGTCCCAGGAACAACTCAATCAGATCAAAGTCGTTCGGCGGAGCTCCGTTATAAGTTAAAACATGGAATCTCGCTGATTTCACGAATGTCTTGAGCGTTTCGGCAAGCTTCTCTGGCTCCGGGCATTTCATGAACTCATGTTCAAACAAGGTGAGCGATTGGAGATTTCCGAGCTCCACTTGTCGGGCGAGAAAATCGCGCGATTCCTGGCCTTGTTCTCGGAAGTGAATACGTTCAAATCCAGGGCAGTTTTTGAACGCCTTAAAGAAGATTCGGTTTTGGGCACTGAACCCCGGCTTAAGGTAACACCACCAGCAGTTCGCTACAAGAGATGCGACGGACGGAAGGACGTCTCGTTCAAGTTCGTCCAGTGAAACATGGGTTCTCCTCTCTTTCGTAGGTTCGTCCAGTGAAGACCGCGATTTATTCGTAGAAGCACTCGTAACCAATCTGATAGTTATGATTCTGTCAAACTCCAAATTGAGATCGGAGGCCAGCATTACAGTGTGAATACCGTATTTGTCACCTTTTAAGCTGTAGCTGATGTCTTGACCAACCATCATGCACCAAAAGTCAAGTTCGCGTCGCTCCTTGTGGTGTTCAGCGCCATAAATGGACCAGTCACCGGACAATTGACTGACTTCCTGGAACGCCTCGATCTTCAGTTGCTGGCAGACGGCATCGATGAAGAACAATGGCACCCAGTTCATGGTGGTGAGGAGAATACGGTAAAACGGTGGTCTCTTCGGCGAACTCCTTCGTTTATATGACGCTCGCAATGCGATCACACATCGCTTGCGTGAACTCTGAAAGTTTGCGTCTGAACTCTGAAAAAGGCGATAAACTCGAGTGATCTGAAAGTTGCGCAGAGTCGCGAAGACGGAGGAATCACGCGAAACGATATTTCTTCGGTCGCAGCAATGAGTCAATGCCAGAGAAGCCGACAAGCCGCAAATCGAGCCGGGCTGCTCGATAAGATTTTTGACCAGAGAGCCGACTCGCGGCTCGGATCTGTGACTTTTTCTTTAAATCGGCTCCTCTGATCGATCCTTTTCTTCGGAAAACTTCTTCCAGCGTCGAGGAGAACCGAGTTTCGCTCGTTTGTGGTCCTCAAACGCGAAAAATTTTTTTTTATCTTCCTCTGCAATCTGATTGAATCCGGGAATGAAGACAGCTTCCTGACAACCTTTTTGCCGTGTTAATCATTGTGGGTGGTGGTCTACACTCCCAAAACTCCATGGGAACGTGTCTCTGTGAAATGAAACGCAATGAAGAACAGGAAATAAAACATACAGAGTTTAAAAGTGAGAAATTTAAAAACAATCTCCATTAGTGTACAACAGTCATGAAAAACTAAAAAATCTTAATTAGACGTTGTCGAAGTGACGAGCGGCCGAACGTCCGTTTCCGTGGGTCAGCTCGTTCCAGAAACATCCCTTCATGCCATCGAAGCGATCAAAGCAAGACATGTAGGAGAGGTCGAGTTGAGTGACGTTTCCGGGACGCTGATCGCAGAAGGTCAGGCATTTCTGTCCGGCCAGAGTGCTCGCGACTCCGTTGCGCACGCAGCACTCGCGGTGGTCTTTTCCCTGGGCGGCGCAGAATTGAAGTTCGGCAGCGGCTTGCATCGGGCACTTGTCGGTGCGGAAGTACATCGCCTGAATAGGTACTGTAGGTTAGAACTGGACGGATTCGTACCTGGAGAGCGTCACGGGTGTACGTGGCGAACGTGCATTTGCCCAAGCAGGCGTCCGGGAGGTTGCGATCGTGGCAGCAAGCCATGAACTTCTGATCGGGCGTCTGCGGAGCCTTCTGCTGGGGTTCTTCTTCATCGCTGGCAATCTTAAGAGTCTTGGAAGAAGCAGCTCGCGATCTGAAAACACATCAATCGCTGCAAAGATTACGATAGGCTCACCTGTAGCATCCATAAGCTCCACAAGAGTATCCACCACCACAGCCGCCTCCACACGACGCCACCGGGCCTCCACAGTTACCGCCTCCACAAATTCCCGAAGCGAAGCACGCTTCAGAGACCTGCACTACAAGCGCGAGCGCAACGAAAGCAGAGAGAGCGAAGAGCGCTGAGGATTTCATGCTGATGAGGAGGATCCGAAGACGAGTGTGACAAAGAGTTGCAAAGGAGGGTTTAAATATCGCATCTTCGGAATCCGGTCCTGGCTTTCGCGCGCCGCTGACTCATGGTTGCGCGCACACGGTGTTCTGAAAATGTTTCAAAACCGCTTTTCACGCGAAGACAATTTTCGCGAAGCGCTTTTTGTAGTCGCAAATCCTGCGAGCCGATATGTAATTGTTACGTTGCAATCGCAGATTGTAATTTTGGGATTTCTCGTGAACTACAAAATCCGGAACGTATATTACGGTGAGAAATCGCGCATGTGAACCTCATTAGCACGTTAAAGAGCGTCGGCGCTCCTCAACGGACAAACTGACCTCTCTCACATGGAAGATTTGCATCCGGAGATGCACTGATAAGAAGCACAAAACACGTGGCAGTAACTTGCAAATCGGCCATAAATCATCGTTATTAAGCTGTTTTCTTTCATTATCAGTGCAAAGTCCAACGAAATCAAGTGAATTTCGCTTCCAACGCAGCTACACAATGATTTACGAGCGCCTGGAGAAGACTTTGATCGACGAATGCGGTAGCTGATTTCTATTTTGTCATAAACTACTCATAAATCGCGATTGTTTCGCTACAAACTGCCACGTTGACGTCAAACACGTTACAAAAGAACGACGCAAACAACTCGAGCAGCTGCCAATGAAAAAGCAGAATATAGATTTAAAAAAAATGAAATCAGAGATCGCGACTGCAAAGAAGGTGATGTGACACTCAGCAACGCTACAAAGAATGTGGTTTACAATCGCGAGCTGCGACTTTGACCCCACAAACAAGCCAACAGCTCCACAATGCGCCAAATTACAACAAAAAAATCAGCCCAATCCTCCCTTGCACAGATGAACATTCCACACCCCCTATCAGTGATTGCCCGAATTCGCGCACTCGGTGTGGAAATGGCCACAAATCTAATTAAAAAACACAAATCAGCCTCAAAATCAATTCCCCCATATTTCATCACAATTATGTCTGCAATTGATCACATCATTTTATTCATAGCTCGAAGCTGGCACACCACGCACCTGCAAAACAATCCTTAAAATAGCAACAAAATGACGAATTCAACTTTCGCTCATCGCGTATGTCAAAGACAACGCCAACCGTTTACGTCTGCTCTGAAGTTGCCATTGTTTTCTGTGGCCAGGCGGACGATGGAGAGGATTTGAGTTGTTTTGCCAGTTTCGTTTTGTCATATTTCGAGGAAAGGAGCGCGTTCCCTTTTTTGTGTTTTTTTAGTTCTGCAAATTTCATCAAAAACAGCAGCAACATCGCCCATCTGGTGTGGTCGTAACGCTGAATCACCTCACGCGCGAGTCCGACTCTTCGTGGTCGACGTGTCGCTGTCTCACTGCTCGCAGACAGCTGGCGATCGAGCGATCAATTCGCACCTCGTCTTGACCCTCCAACTCACGTAAGATTGTCGCTTTGTCCGTCTATCTGCAAACTGCAAGCAGTGCCAACTGTTGCGACGCATGCAGGTCGATGCCAAACGTGCTACGTAAAGCGAGTGAAGATCAAAATTCACACCCTCACAAGCCATATAAATTGCCGTCCGATCAGCCAGTCATTCATTCATTCAGCCCCTTCCCATCGCGTTCTACCTAATCGGTGGCAGCGCTATCGACGTCGGCCATCTCCGGTTGCTGCTTATCAAGCGAGGCGAGTGCATTCTCGTCCTCTCGGCGCTCGCTTCCCTTCCACATCCGCGTCCATCTGTGCTGCTAATTTTTGATTTGCTTTTAGCCTCATTCGTCAGCGTGTAATTAAATGCGCCGCGTTGATGCACTCCTAAATAATTGATTTTTCGTTTTTTTAGTTGCAGAAATGACTTTCCTAGCCGCCGCCGAGCAGGTCAAGAACCTCAAGACCTCTCCCTCCAACGACGAGCTTCTCGAGCTCTACGCCCTCTACAAGCAGGGAACCGCTGGTGACAACACCACCGCCAAGCCCGGTATGCTCGACTTGAAGGGAAAAGCCAAGTGGTCCGCCTGGGACGGAAAGAAGGGTAAATTCGTTTGCCATTTTATACGGTGTTTGACAAATTCGTTCAGGAGTTGCCCAAGAAAAGGCCAAGGAAGAATACGTCGCTCTCGTCGGAAGCCTCGTCACCAAGTACGGACTCAAGGCCTAAGCCTTCTTATCTTCAACTGATTCTGATATGATTAATTTAATCCATAGAATAAACATTCTTAACGTGGACACCCATCGTCATTACATAGTATTTTATAGAACACTCACCACATAAGTATCACAACCAGCAATGGAAATCACAGCAAACGGATAGAATAATGCAGAAAGAAGCAATATATTAAAAAAGATAACAATAAATTAAATTAAATTAGATTAAATAAATTACTATCCCTAAATAACAGAAAGATGAGATGAAAGAAAATTAAAAGCGCCAGGTAACTGCACTACACTCGTCGCGACCAATTAAAGTACCAAAAAGAGAAGAATCGATGGACAATCACAGACAGATGACATGAAAGATGCAAGTTGGTGGGTGAGACTGAATTATTCACTGAATCTTCGTTTTCTTGTCGCTGTTCTGAAAATAAAAACAGTCAGCTTACCGTAAACCCATAGAAGTGGATATAAAAATTACAAGAACAAACACAAAACAACACTTACTTCACTGCTAACCTTCTTGTTTTTCTTTTGAAGCAATTTCTGAGCGTCCCTGGCAGCCTTGGCTTGTTGCTGGTCGTGCTTTGCCTTGGATGCGCGATCACGCATGCGACCGACGTGGAAGTTGATGAAATTGTACATCATAAAGACTTGGAGGACAAGTACGCAGAGAAGGCTGTTCAATCGGATGAACGCGGTGTTGAAGTTTCCTTCTTTAGGATCAACGAAAGCGGTCTCATTGACACGAAGACCATACCACAGAACGG
Organism: Steinernema feltiae; assembly: GCA_007213375.1. Classification (NCBI taxonomy): domain Eukaryota; kingdom Metazoa; phylum Nematoda; class Chromadorea; order Rhabditida; family Steinernematidae; genus Steinernema; species Steinernema feltiae. Next base: position 82,034 of record MQUG01003235.1, read on the forward strand.
CGATAGCGGTCAAAGCGCTGACGGCACGGGTCAAGAAAAAGAGAACATTCCAGGCCATGAACCTAAAAAACAAATCATCATAAACTCCTGTAAAAGGTTTCCAAAATACCCGGTGGCAGTGTGCTTGCTCTTTCCTGAGAAATGCAGCATGCGGGTAAAGTGGAAGACCGACTGCGTGAAGTATTCGACGAACAAAAGAACGAGAGCAAGGCGGGTGAAGCTGAAAAATGAAAATAAATCGGTTTGTTGATCAACGCCATATTTTTGATTAATAGAAAAGATGGCTTTTCATTAATTTGTTATTTTTAAAAAACTTACTTGAAGAAATAGGCAGCAGTGATGAAGAACAAGTAAGCGATGGTGTAGGTCGAGCGCTGGCTGATTTCGTCGCGCTTAACCTTCTGGAAGTAGAATTCTGGGAATTGGTGGAGCCATTGAGAGATCTAAACAGTCATAATTAGTTGTTATACTCAAAAGTGCTTCAAACCTGGAAAATGAAGAAAAGCTTCAGGTTGAGACTCATGTAGCGGTGCTCAACAGGATATCCAACCCAGAGCATAGAGGGGTTCAGAGTGATTCCCATATCGTAGATCAAGTATCCGGAATGGATAGCCGAGTAGATAGAGAAGAAGAGGAGATGTCCGCTTTCGGTGAACTTGGACATACGCGTCTTGCTGAGGTGAAGTTTCCGCTGCAGCTTGTCGAGGACGTACTCTTGGATGACAGCGTGCATCGTAATCCAGGCAACGGTGTAGAAGAAGAACGCGCAAAGATCAACAAGTCCATTGCGGTAATAGGTTTGGGGAACTGAAAACAACAAGAATTACAGAAAATGGTTATAATAGCTAGATTAGGTCAGCAGAGAATAGGGAATCAATGCGGATTAAGTTTGCTTAAATAGGTCGTGACATTAATCGCCGCTGACGTCACAACTTTTTTCGCTTTTGCGTGTCATTAATTTTATTTGTTTAAATGTCACGATTCAGTGAATTCAGGACATTGCTAACTGCATTTGTCTATCCTCTCATAATGCAATCGTTTCGTAGGCTTAGCATTTCAAAAACATGGGTAGATGACATTTCAATTTCACTCCCTTCCATAAAGACTACCAGCGTACATTTTTTTCTAACAAGGAGTGAAACAGAGGACTCGCTCCCACCCACGCAACAACAAAATTGGCCACATTTCAATGGTTGTCTAGACCGATTATGACGTATGAGAGAATTAACAGGAAAGAAGCTCGGATAATCCAAATACATTAATCGATCTCTTTCCTTCCACGTTGGCAGTTAGTCTTTTTCTGGCTCGGAAAACAGAGGAACAACATTTCTCCTCAAATTTCAATTAGAATTTTACGTGGAAGACAACGGGTAACGTTCTTTGCAACAACAACAAGAAGAAAAATTTACCTGCTTCAGCTGGAATGGCGACTGTTTCGTTGTACTGGGGCAGCACAAATGTGTTTGCAACGGGAGCCGTGTACTGAAATTGGCGAATCGTCAACAATCACAATTAATGGAGAATATGCTCAAGTTACAGCAAAAACACATTCCCCAAGGACGTGAGTCACCTCGCAAACAAGCAGCATATCAAACTAATGACTTACGTTGAACATGAATCCGATGACGATCAACATGAGGAGGCAGGACATGATGTCACCATGATTCTGGATGACGAACTCATGGGAGAGAATTGGCGGCGAGTTCTTCTTGCCTCGAGATCCGGCTCCTGCCACTCGTCTAATGTCGACGCCCATGTTTTGGCTGAAAAGTGGAGGAATAAAGATAATCAGTAAGTGTCCGCAACTCGGAGGGAAAGAATTCGCGCAAGTGTCACAACGCGGCAGCTGAGTGTCATCGCGTCGCCGCCTCGCTCACCCACAGCGACGACAGCGGCCTCACGCGCGCACACGTCGTTGGCTGGGAAGGGCAGAAAACGAGCTCTTAATTACGTACGCAATCGCATTCGACCACCGCATGCGTTCGCTCACACAACGTTGGCTTGGAAGCGCTGGCAGTTGTTTTCCCGCTGGGACCGCACGCGCATGTGAAAGGAGAACGCGGGCGGCGCAACGCGTGCATGAGGTTTGCACGCGTCGAGCGACATGGGATACGGTAGGAAATGAGCACACGCGGGCGGGCGGAGAGCATATGCAAATGAGCGACCGGCCAAAAGCCGCGCGCGGAGGTCGTAAATTGGACGCCCGTAATTAGGCGGATTTCTTGAGTGGCAAGCGCGGCAACGATCTGATACCATTCCGTAAACTGCGAGATTTTTTGATCGCTCTCGCTGAGGCTTGCGCACAGATGCGTTTACGCTAATTACTGTTGCATTTTTCACTCCCGATTTGTTTGAAATTCATGGCAATTGATTACGCGGGCAATTCTGTTACATTGCAAAACGTATCGCAACGTGGAAATGTGGAATTGTGCTGTAGGCGTTGTGATACAAGTTTCGTTGGTTGCTTGCACCTTTTGCATGGCAACGGAATTCTGTGTTCCTATTTCTGCGTTCAACTCGCTATTATGCATAAATTGCTTAATCAACCTCAAACCTGGCAAGTAGGGAAACTGTATCACGGCTTTCACATTTCCTTGGTATACTGTGGCTACATTATGATAAAAAAAATTTCGGTAATTGAATTGAGTTTTTCCTCTTGTAGTCGTATTTTGTACTACTTCGGGCCATTTTGTAGTTCATGGTGTTCTTGGAATTGGAATTATATGAATCACGTAAACCCTCGGGTAATTTTTGTATTCCGAAATTGTGTCACAACATCAGCTACAGTAGTTTGAGTGCTCTAACCGTAAAATGCCTTTAAGACAATATAAGCTTCAAAAGTGCTTTCACAAGTTGTAAACTACGGTAGCTTTAAACTTGTTGGGGTTGGGTGCAACGTGGGAGTGTTCTGAGGGGTCTTGCCACGATTAGCGCAATCTTGAAGGTTTTAGTGTAAACTAGCATATTCCGCTTGTTTTCCCCCATTGGCATTGATTGGTGCTTATGCTCGCAATTATCGAGGACTCAACGCGTTTGGACTCTAACTTCGCGCTGTTGATTTCAATTTTTGTCCAAATCGCTTTGATCGCGACAGCGGCGCGCCGGGAATCGATTTCGCGTGCATTTCCACCTCGAAACGATCTGTTCAGCTCTCATCTTATCTTCACGATGTACTTCAGCAACATGGAAAGCAGCGGTACCTTCGTGCTGGTCGGCGACTGTGATTCCTCCATTCTCGATGAGCTGAAAACGAAGCACAACATCGTGCATCTGCCCTTACCGGCAATGTCTTCACCTGAAGCTCGGAAGCGCGTGGAAGAGACCGGAACGAACTGTCATTTCTTTGCGGATATGAAGACGCGGTACTATGCAGTGAGCTACAGCATCTACAAGATCAACAGTCACGCGGATGCGTTGAATTGGTTGGACCGAGCGAATGAAGAGCAAGTTGAGCGTCTTCGTGCGATCGCGATCGTTCTACCGGATGACTACTCCGACACGATTGATCTCGACAAATTTGCCAATTCGATCAGCAGATTCACCAATGTGGAGAAAGTATCTTTTGAAGTTGAACGATGTATGACTTTCTCATTGTCGTTTAGGTTCTGATCGTTAATCAGATGAATGAAAGTACCGACAACCTTATAACTTGGTGTGTGAAACATCGATTTGAATGGATCGAAAGGAATCCTTTGCCGGTATGTTCTGAATTTGAGCGATGAGGCTAAAATCTATAGGTTCTTGGGAACGGGGTTGCGCCTATAAATGTACCGTTTTAATTCTTACCGTTTGCAGGAAAATCTCGTTCACTACGACACTCTCAGTGAGGTTTATGGAGTCAGCCGGCTCGACCAGGTTTTGGGCACCGCTGAATGGCCTGATAGGATGAAGAAAGAACGTTCTGTAGGTCAAGAGAACGAAGACAAGGGAATCAAGCAGCTGAAGGAACAGGCGGCCGAAGAGCTTTTCCGTCCAATTCAAGAAAAAGATGCCGAAGTCGAAGACAAGGTTGCCGACGAGGTTGTCAATGAGGACGGAACTCTCAGCGCAGAGACCTTACAATCGCTGCACGAGGAAGTCAATGACATCATTCAGTTTATCTCGAAAAGCTCAAAGTTGCCCAAGTCTGCTCGCCTCAGGGAGATCAATTGTCACGAGGTGAAGAGAGCGCTGAAGAAGGAATTGGACGGGAAAGACGTTTATTCGCTGAAAAACGCTGTCAACAAGCTTCACGACAACGTCCACTCGTTGACCGCCGGTCGGACTTTGCTTCAGAAACACGAAAACCAAACCTCAGTTGTCACTAGTACTGCCGAGATTGAGAACTCCACTACGGTAGTCTTCTCAACCGCGAATGAGGTCCTCTCTTCGGCGATGTCGCATTCGCTAAAGGATTCTTCGAGTTACAGTGAAAGTAAGTGATTCCAAGTTAGTTTCTAAACGCGACACTTCCTTTTAGCCAATGCTAAAGCCTGTCTAAATCGCCCAAACCAGAAACAAGGGACGCGAAAGATCATGATGGAAGCCGATATCACAACCTCGACTAGTCCGATTGAGAATCCTTTGGACTCATTGGTACTATTCCAGTTTACATGCGTGTTATACGGTAGTTTTAGGATCTAACAAACATGAGCGCTGAACTGAAGCAATGGCAAGATGGTCAGGCGGAAGCGGAGCAACGCGATAAGCCAAAAAGTAGACAGGAGTACTTTGCCGAGCTTGAGAAGCAGAACGAACAAGTTGATTCGACCGGGGTAAGTGGAATCATCAACGCTGCGACATCTGAGGCGATGCTCGAGTTCACCACCTACTTTGGAAACGTGAAACCGGTAGTTGCAAATCAGTGTCGATGATTGAATTGGGCTAATCCCTGAAATTGCAGGTTAGGGATGCCCTCCAATACGCTCAGCGCGACCAGAGAGCTGAGACTGCGGGAGCGGTAGCCGCCGCCATCTTCCAATCAATTACGGTGGAGGAAGAAGGAAATGCAGAAATTGATTTGGCTGCCAAAAAAGATGCGTAGTAGCACTGCCGACTAGGTGCCAACATATTCGGGTATTTCTAATTCAAGATTGCATTTATTGTTTCTGTAAATATGTAAAATAAGATTTTTATGGCTCTAGAGGTATTTTCGCAACTTCATATACATCAGCGCCCATCCTGCACCAAGGATTCCAGCCAGAGTACACACGGCGAACGGATTTCGCCGGAGTTCTCCGTAGATAAGCGCGATTCGCCAACTCATAGGACGGCGCGCTCCGCATTGCGAGCAAAAGTGATCGGAAGGGCTGAAGATGGCATATTTAGCTGCAAAAACAGGATCTGCACATACCTGATAGGAGCCTTGCACTGGAGGCACTCAAAGAGGATCCTGACGCCGCAGTTTCTGCAGTATTTATCGTTGATGTTGACGATTCGAGCGTTGCAAGCATGGCATTGCGGCGAGGAGTGCGCAGAGGCGGTGTTTCCGCCGAGTTGCACAGGTATGTGGATGTCCGGCTTCGTTAGAGGCATCTGAAACGATTCGTTTGATCGCAAAGCAATAATGTGACAATATATAGTAAATTCTCACGTTCAGAAACGCTTCAAACTCACAAATATTCTCCACAAACACGTATTTATTGTTCCGATTAAAGCTGGCAGACAACATTCCAATAAACTGTACAGATTCTAAACGTAGGGGACGTACTGCTCGAAAAAGTCGAGCACGAGCTTCGGGCAGCGCTCAAGCGCTTCGGTACTCGGAATGATGTCAAGACTGTCGTAATCCTTAAACTGCACGACCATGAAAGTCATGCATCCGCACCGCGTGACGCTAACGATCTGCTGCGGCTCGAGACCTTTGTTGAAACCCTCACGGCGCACGCTCACTTGAATCGCCTTCTCGTGCTCTTCGCCGTCGCTGTCGACCGTGCGTACGCGGAGAATTTCGAGGTCCGGACGAGCGTTGCGCAGACGGCGGTAGATCGGCTGCTCTTCGGTGGGCTGAAGGTTTGGCGAGCTCGACGATGATTGCGGTTCATCGCTCTGGAAGTACAATTTCAGCGTTTGGTACAGAGGAAACATGCAAGAGACGAGCCAGTTCTGCGATCGTTACACGTTGTGGAATAGATAGATGAGTTGGACTAGCGCTGTCTGCAAATTGCATTTCGATGTTTTCCGCATTTTTCAATCATGAACGCGCTGCATTGAAGGCGCGCTTCCCAAGCAGTGCTTAGCAACGCATAATTGACTCAAAAATTGCAGAAATCAGACATCATTCGCTTGTTGCGTCATCAAACAATTCTCGCGATGTGCAATCGACGTTTGCAGCGCTGCAATTTCAACTCGAATATTTCGATATCGCGTGGTTTGGCGCTCGTCCTGTTGCAGCGCGTCTATGAAATAGACGGAACGTTTGCAAATTGCACACGATCACTGCAGTGGTGAACTACCGCGATCAATCGCTTTCTGATCTGTCGCCAACTAGCGTCGCCTTCCATTGCCTACCTTCGCTTTTCGGTTTCCGTTCAACTCCATCGATTTCCTACTCACGGCCGGTTGACAGCGAATCTGAAAACAACGACCTTTGCCGTACGCACCGAAAATGACGGAAAACAGCGACGACACCCTCGCACCGGGTGGATTGAACGTGGTGCTGAACGCGAGTGACGCCCGTTGCAAACAGCGATCGATATACCCAAAATGAAGGACGACGGCGCAGCGCCTGAGTTAGAAGAAGAAGAAGAACGATTTTGCGAGGAGTAAAAGCGACGGAGGAGACCGACAGGAGAGCGGTCCGTGCGAAGAGATTCGAGGATCGATTGATGGGCGAATGGGGATGCAAATGTGCGACTCGCGACTTTGACGCAAAATGGTTGTTTGCGGGAAGAAAATGTGGAAAGTCGAAAATAGCCAAAGATGGGATTGCCCAGGGATTCGAATGCTTATTATAAACTATCGCACCAATTTTTTTAGGCGTTAGCTGCTTTAACTAAGTAAGGTCAAGGACCACAGAGAGCAAAAGAAGAATAAGAACATTACCAAAAATGGGCAAAACTAAAATGTTATTCCCATGCCGGGAATTGAACCCGGGCCGCGTGGGTGAAAGCCACGAATCCTAACCACTAGACCACATGGGACGGCGAGAGTAAATAGTACCGATGTGCTTATATTCGAATAATTAGCGATGCGTTTGAACGATGCTTGTCTTTTTAAACAAGTGGAGTTAATTCGGGTGTTTAATACTATGCGTTCGATGCTGCTCTACCCTGGGATTAAAGGTTTGAGCTAAACCTAATTTGTGATCAAAGATGCCGTCATTGCTAAACCGATTCAAATCTTAAAAAGTGAATTCCTCGGTGAACAAGAATTTAGTTGTCCCATACGGTCGTGGGTCATTTTGAAAAGCCCACTGACAATGCTCATTTTTGTCGCTCGAATAGTATAGCACGTACGTGTAGTAGGCGGTTCTCGTGGGATGTCTTCGTCCCAACGCCCACGGATCCATGGTCGCATGTTCTGCTTTCAGAAAGCCGCTCAAGTCCTCCTTTTGAATCCTAACCCGAACCGTCTTTGTTCCAAACGCCAGCGGGTCAGCCAGCCACGCATTGATCGTTTTTGCGATTACGTGGCGGGAAAGATGAGGCAGATCTATGCACTTTAGAGATTGCAGGCTCCTCGTACTCATCAACCGCACAATCACGTCAGACAGTCGCTCCTTCAGATGCTCCGGAGTCAGATGCTCTTCATTGAGCAACACATGGATCAGTCGTCCAAAGTGCGCGCATTTTTCGAGAAATTCCAGCGTTGTCTCGCTGAGCTGTACTGGAATTCGCAGTAAGTGACAATATTTGTGAAGATTCGGCAAAGCATCCCATATTGGCCTCAGTGAATGCGTTGAACTCTCTATGATATGCCAGTGCGTGAAATTGCCGATATTTACCGATTTCAGGGCTTCTTTCAGGAAAGAGATGGCTTCTTCGGTGGTCAGAAGATCCTCCATTTCAGGGTTCATTCCTATGTCCGAGAGCATTCTTCGTTGGAACGGAACGCTGAAAAATTCGTCCTTGGAGGCGCGTTCCAGAAAGTTCAAGCTGATCACTTCCAAGCTGCGGTAGTAGTCGGCGGAGAGCGAGGACCATCTGCCGAGGCTATAGTCACAGAATCTCGTGCGTGTGCCCAAGACTTTGATTACTTCGTCGATGAATTGTCCGGAAACGCCGTTCATCCTGTTTCTTGATCGATTTCGCTAGTTTCTGCTCTCTTATATGGTGGAAATGTGTGGAAAGCAATGCTGAACACGATGCGCTAGTGTAGTAGAAGAGTTAACCTACTCCTGAGCGTTACGTCGAGTTAGTGGTAATCGAGCGGAGTGGGCTTTCGGAAATCGATCATATGTGTGGAGGACTGGTGAAGATCTCTGTTCGTCTGAACCTCTTGCGCCGCTGCAGCGACGCAATAGAACTCCGTTGTGATGAATAAAAGCGCCGCGCATGTTGCTGTTTGTGTGGACCGCGGATCTACAGCTGTCACGCGCGAATGCGCGGGTGTCGGTAGCTGCACCGCGCCAAGTACAGTCCTCACTGAAGTGACTCCGCTGTGTCCTCACTGCAGTGAGGACTGACTGTATTTAAAAATCGTAACAAGCGCACCTCACGGTGAAACAAAAAAATACGCACCTCACGGTGCACCCGATAGGACACTGTAGGAGTTCACACAATTCATTTTTGCTCAAGTTGCCGGTGCTTCTGCAATTTACACTCTGTCTACCCTTTCGATTTGATGAACAAAAGCGCCGAAAGCAGAAAAACGTAATGTGGCAAGCCGCGTGACCAAACGGGCATACTGCCGTCGATATGCCCGGTTGAATGCTCACCGGGCATCAAAAACCTTCCAGCCTAAGAATCAAAATCGTCGATTTTAGGACGAAATCAAATGAAAATACCTCTTCCCACGTGCTGCTAAACACTTTATCTGCGGCAGCACTTGATTTCGCAGTCACAATCTTCTGTACAGAAGAATCTCCGCTTCGAGAAACTTCAAGAAATCAGAGCGCTGAAAAGTGTCCCAATCAGGCAAAGACACGGAGAAAGCGGCACCTACGCGCTCCACCGCGCTTTGAAGATGACGTCGACGGCCTGCTCGAAACGGACACATGCTGCTCCAATTCGCTCCTTCTGAAAACGTAGAATTTTGGGCATTTTCGGTGATTAAAGTACACGAGAAACAAGGAGTTTCAAGAAAAACTATGCGCTCGCGTGCACACAGAATCGAGAAGTGAGGGAGAGAGCGCGATCCCGATTCTGATCTTCTCAAAATCGATAAATCGCCCTCGTTGTAGAAGCGCTTGTCGTGCTTTCGTGGATGACGTTGACGATCCGACCGAATTCATCTTGTCAACCGACTTTTGAACATTTCTGTCTGTCATGTCTCCCTGTTAGAACTTCCGAATCTCGTGAGTCCAGTTGTCTTTTCAGATCTGCTTGAATCTTTGCAAACCCACCTTCCAAACCCAAGTGTTCAATTACCCGTTTCTCAATTTCCCTTTCATTTTACAGCTTTCATCACTCTCTTTCGATCAGTTTTTAAACGCTCCGTTCCACTAAAGCGCGCTTCTCTCGGGTTATCGGGCGTTTCCTCCCATTTCGCAGTTTTTTCCTCACGACCAGTTTCGGTCGTTAGGTTCGCAAAGCTACAAAAGTGCCGCGTTGCGCGTCCAACGTTGTCTCCGTTGCCTCACAGAGAGTCATGGAGCAAAAGACTTCGCTTCGCACCGTCGCCTTCGCGGCCGTCGTCTTCTCCACCGTTGCAGTCACCGCATGCCTCCTCACCTTCCCTATGGTCTTCCACTACGTGCAGACCCTTCAGGCTACTGTCCAGGTACTGTAACTAGGTGCACAAGTGGTGCAATTGACGATTTTAGGGAGAAGTTGACTACTGCAAGTCGCGCTCTCGCGATATGTGGCGCCACATGGTCGACGCTGACGGTCCCGAACAAGCCCGCGATGTGTTCCTCCGTGCCACGCGTCAAGTTGAAGCCCAGTGCTGCACGTGCCAGCAAGGACCCGCCGGACCCGATGGAGCCCCCGGAAAATCCGGAAAGGACGGAGCTCCCGGCAACGGACCCGGACAGCCAGGACCTCCTGGCCCCGACGCCGACATCCACGAGAAGATGCTTCCCGTGCCTCCTCAGTGCCCTTGCCAAGCCGCCCCAGGACCCGCCGGACCTCCCGGACCCTCTGGATCGGAGGGACAACCCGGAAACTCCGGAAGCAGTGAGTTTATTGCGGTATTTCGAGCCTCAAAGCTGTGTTTAGACGGCAACGACGGACCTCCTGGACCTCCCGGACCTCAGGGGCCCCCGGGACCTTCTGGTCAGTCCGGAAACGCCGGACCAAAAGGACCCGCCGGAGAACCTGGCAAACTCATTCCCGGAGATCGTCCCCCAGCCGGACCCCCCGGACTCCCAGGAACCCCTGGACAACCCGGACTCCCCGGAAAGCTCGGAGCGCCTGGCAAAGACGGAGAAGCCGGTCGCGATGGAAACAGCGGAGAGCAGGGACAACGCGGACCTACCGGAAACCCCGGAAGCGCTGGAGTCACCGGAAACGCCGGAGAACTCGGAAGCCCCGGAGCTTGCGATCATTGCGCTCCCGCTCGTCTTGCTCCTGGATATTAAATCCAAAATTCATTTGATGAATCGATCGAATAAAGTATCAGCATGCATTTGTGAAGCCACCGCAACGCTCTCTGTATCTATCATTCAAAGGTGAAGTTGGCATGCGCCATGATAGCTCAGTTGGGAGAGCGTTAGACTGAAGATCTAAAGGTCACCGGTTCGATCCCGGTTCGTGGCAGTCACGTTTTTTTTGGTTTCCAATTTTTTAAATTCATGTTTCTTTTAGTTAAGTTGTCATCCCAAGCACCTAGTGGTTAGAATTCGTGGCTTTCATTCTCCCGATCAGAAAAACGTTGTTTTGTGACTTCTCTACTCTCTCTTATCTTGGTAATCACGTTTGCAGCACTCCGAGTACATTCTTATCGCATTCTACGGCTCCAAGTGGTCGACAGATCGCCGTTCGTCTCCACTTTTCTGTTTGCTTTCAATCATAATAATCTTTCGGTCTTCGCTTTGCACAAAATTTGATGGACAAATCGATTGGACGCCAATTTTGTCATTTTGCAAAACATGTCCGTGTGATGCCAGTCGGGGCCACGTGAATCGAGAGGAGAAGATCGATGCGACCGCTCGGGAGATGAAGGTGTGACCGCCATCACCACACATGACGATGTCGGCGTTCTTCGAGCGAAAGTCGTGTTGGCATAATGTTCTGATTTACGAGAGAAGCGCGCCGCCGGAATCGCATTAACACTTGTGCATTCACAAATGGATTTGCTCGGTTTCTCAGAAAGAGGGCTGCAGCCAACTGTAATCTGTGCTTTGCGGTTGGATTAGCACCCAGAAGAGGTCAAGGATCGAATTGCGCCGATGGCAAATTGATCATTTCACGGGAATCCCCCTTGAGATTTCCAACAACAAACCGTTTTCATCACAAAAACGTCACTTTTCCTCTCTCGGGCTCAAAGTCTGCACGCATCGGAGGTCATTCGACCTGAACCGTACGAGTTGTAACGCAAAGATAAACATTTATCGTCGGTTGATTGATCACAAGGTAAAGTTTTTGTTAAATTTGACATTTCAGCGTCCAATGACCTAATTTTGCGTCTGAAATGTGCAGATTGTAAGCCGTTAGCATTCTTTGCAAATGAATCCGCAGCTCAGATTACATTCTTGTGTTCGCGCGAGTCTAGTCGGCAAGGTCACTGAGATCACACCTCCCTCACAACCGGTTCCTCCTCCGCATATCAAGAGTGCACGCTTAATAGCGGACGTTTTGTTGACACAATTAAATACGTGCGCTGATTGAATGCGCGAAGCTCTGCGCGATAATCTTTGAAATCTCGCTGTCGCGCGGCAGTCCGCGCCACCCACGTCGCCGGCTTGCGCGATGGCACGTGCATTCACCTCTGTCATGTCGCCGTGATCGACGACCCTTCGTTCTCCGTCCTTTCCGCATTCCGTCGCGCGCGCGCGCGCGAGGCGGAGACGTTCGCTAAACTTTGTGTCGGACGATTAGCGATCGATTTGTTATTACGGTGTGCTCTCTGTATTTAGTTCTCGAATTATTGAAGCGGAAGCGTTCTGCATGCGTTGTGTTGCAAGTAGTATTGTGAGTGGTATTTGGCATTGTTTATTCCGCCAAAAACTGTTTATATTTTGCTCTTTGCAGCCACAAAAGCGGCCGAATTTATGATTAAACAAAAATAACTTTGTGATCAATCAATTGGCGATAAATGTTTATTTTGTTACAACGAACGACCTCTGTCAGAGAAGGGAAAATTACGTTTTGGCTAGGTACGCAGATTCTCATTAAAAAAGTCAATTATTAGTCAATTATGATCAACTTGCCAAATTGTGAATCAGCGCAATTCGATCCTTGACCTCTTCTGGGTGCTAATCCAGCCGCAAAGCACAGATTACAGTTGGCTGCAGCTCTCTTTCTGAGAAACCGAGCAAATCCATTTGTGAATGCACAAGTGTTAATGCGATTCCGGCGGCGCGCTTCTCTCGTAAATCAAAACATTATGCCAACACGACTTTCGCTCGAAGAACGCCGACATCGTCATGTGTGGTGATGGCGGTCACACCTTCATCTCCCGAGCGGTCGCATCGATCTTCTCCTCTCGATTCACGTTCATTCACTTGGCCCGACCGACCGACGTCAACGACGTCTTATCTCGAAAACCCTGGCCGTCGACGCCGCGCCGCGGCGGCATCGCTCCCGTGTCGTCGCGTCTTTCCTCCGCGAACGACCGATCGTGGCGGGACCGAACCGAATTGAGCTCACTGGCTCAGTCGGTGGTAGGTCGTCGCGTTGTTTGGGAACTGTATTTGAGATTAGACGCTGCCGCCGCCGTCGTCGTCGTTGATCGCTAACCAACTCACGCACTCTGCCAACACTCGCTCCATTCCTCTGCACGCCGGTCACGACTGCGACGTACAAGGACAGGGCGGAGGCTGCCGGCGATGGCGAGAAGCGAGTAGCCTCCACCTCTCTTGACGACTCCGTCCGTCTACAGACAGATCTCGCTGCGTCCTCGCCTCGTGCAGGCGCAGCAGCTCGCGACCGGCGACGTGGCCGTCGCGGCGGCGGTGGTTGCGATCATTGCAATGTCGGCCGACAATGTCTTGATTTAATTATTATCGTCGTTTTTCGCTGAGGCCGTTATTCCGGTCGTCCCCGCGCACAGCGCACGAAAATTCCTGTGAAATGAAGGAACGAAGGTGCCACCGGTGCCGCCATGTTCCGCGATCTGTGTTTGTCCACCTCGAGTGTGATCGCTTCGAAGTTTGCTTCCTCGAGTTTTTTTGCTGAAGCGAACATGTTTCACACCGCGGGGGTCGCGACCTTCGATGACCTCGTCATGCGTGCAGCGTTTTATTCACACATTTTACAACTCGATGCGACTTTGTTTTGGGAACGCGATTAGCACCACTTTTTCATTTTATTTTTTTATGATTCATTTAATTCTTTCATTTACAGGTTCGCTGTCCAGCAACTCTCTTTGCCGCCGTTGATTCTCACTCTTCCAAACGCCATCAGAATGTCGCAGACTGAGAAACAAGTCATGGATGGACTCGTCGCTAAAGTGCGCGAGGTTGTGCACGATGTCAGCAACAACGACATCATTCTTGTTCTGCACAACTACGAAATGGACGTCCAGAAGGCTATCCAAGCCCTTTGCGAAGACAGAGAAAATGCGCTCGGCACCTGGGAGCACACCGGAGCTACCGCCACGAAGAAAAAGAATCAGAAGAAGAAGGCAAAGCGTGCCGCGAAAGTCGCGGTCGCCGAAACGTCGTCGTCGAACGGCGGCGCTTCGCCCTCATCTTCCACGCCCGTGAGCACTCCGACTCCCGTCGCTGTTTCGAAGCCCCCAGCGGCAAAGACTGTTGCGCCCGCTCCCCGAGTGCCCGAACCCGTCCCCAAGGTTGAGAAGAAATGTAAGTATGCAGTTCATCGATAAAGTGATCAATTTAATGAATTTAGCGGCAAACGCCGATGCGAACGAGCACTCCGCGAACCTCGAGCAGGTTGCCTCGTCGTTTGACGATCAAGTATCCCGTGCTGAGCAGCAGCTCCGTAGCATCTTCGACTATGTCCGCGAGTGCGTCGACAACCGTGAGAAGGAACTGCAGAAGGAACTCCGCCGATGCCGCTCTGACGGTACTCAATTCGTCTCTACCCGGCGGAACCAGATGACCAACAACCTGAGCGAGTTTGTCGCCGGTCTCCCCGCGCAGGCTGCTTTTGCTGAAGCCGAGCGATTCTTCTATGATGCCGCGCCCGTTCTTGATACCCTCCGAGCGCTCGGCGAAGTCGTGCCAGTCACCAAGGCTTCGTCCTCCTCCGCCTCCAAGCCCGCTGTCCCCGTCGCCGTCTCTAAGAAGGCTCCGGAGCAGCCTGCTGCCAATGGTGTCGTGAAGGCGCCCAAGGCCGCCGCCCCTGCCCCTGCTCCTGAACCTCAGGCTCCCAAGAAAGGTAGGGAACCCCATTTTATTCATTCAATTTTCACAGAAACACTTCTTTCAGAAGCCCCCACCAGCGTCGTCAACAACGGCGGCTTCGTCATGGGTTCAGATGGTCTCTCGGCCGACCAACTCGCCGCGATCCACGCCAGCCTGCAAGCGAATTTGAAAGCCCAGGGCGTCGATCTCTCTGTTGTCGAGGATATGAACAACGGAGGATTCGTCGCACCCCGTCGCCGCCCGAACAACGGAAACAACGCAAACGGCGGCAAAGCAAACGGTCGTGGCTCTCGTCCCATGAAGGTCTAAAACTGCCGTTGCAGTGCTCCGAGATTTTGAGATGTTTTATTTATTTCTTCTACACATGTAATATGTTAATTTGATTTACAAGTCGGCGACGTCTTTGTTCTTTCCTTCGCACTTGTGTCCTTCTACCAATGCGTACAACTGGTTGTATTTCGTTGATCCATGTTGCCTTGTATGTTATCTGTGTCTGATACGTTGATTTTCAATTCGACGGCGGTTACATCGTTTTAAAAGTTAATAAGAAAAGTTATAAGCGACAAAATGTTGAAAAAAAGAGGAAGCAATTTCGTTATCTGAAATCCTGACTGTTTTAGTCCATGTGCGAAACGCGTGCACACCGAGTTGAGTTCATCGGAATACTGTACGGATAACCCCACTTGGTCGGTCTACTTTCGGCTGTCGTGCTGTGCTGTCGGCCGTCTCAAAAATCCTTCCGCGACGACCTGCGCCGCCCGCTCGCTGTTACGGTACGCGAGCGCACAGCTGAATGAATCATAAGCGTGTGGTTTGATGAGACATCGCAGGTGTCTGGCGACTGAAAAGTTTCCTGATGTCGCAATGCGGTCGTGGCAGACGTTGATGCGAATTAACAACGCGTTTGCAGCGTTATTGCGAAGCGAGCGAGAGGCTTCGTTCGGCCCACGACAGCTGAACGGGCATTATTTGCCGCCTCTTTGCTGTAGCTGCTTTCTCCACACGCTCGCTCGCCATTTTCGCCGTCTCGGTTGTTTTGCCGGAGACGACATTCTGTCGGAGGTCCATATTTCAGCCAAGATTATTCTGTTTATATGCTGTTGTTCGCTTTGAAATTGATTGTGAAGTTGCAGCGTGGGGTGGAAAAATCCGTTTGGCTTGTAACATGCATTGGAATCAGGCCTCTGCGCGTCGTCGTGTCTGTAAATAGAATTGGAGCGCTTATGGTCGGTAAATCGGTAAATCAATGGTCGGTCGGTAAATCATCGCTGTTTATGATGTCATGTTTGGACTTTTATCACGATTCTGAGTATTTCTGAGTATTTGTGCACCGTTTTATACTCAACCGATTTCAAGAGCCAATACTTGCACATGAGAATTCGCGAATTTTGTGTTTACAGTATAGAAAATGGCGTTATTTGCGCGATTATTGATTGCGTAGACATTATGATAAAAAGCTTTTCGGTTGGAACGAATTCACTTAAACAACCCCTTTCATCGATTGAATGCCCTCGTTGCGTGCGCAAACTTTTTTAACTTCTCAACTCCCCATTCATGTGCGAGCAGATAGCATTGAAATCTTCGAATGAAATTCCGTATTTCCGGTGCACCTGCTGTCTCCGTTTTGGTTTTTGGCGGTATTCTCTAGCGCGCATGTGTTGTTTTGAAAGGCGATAATATATACTTACTTATCTTTCTTTTCAGATCGCATCTTGTGTATGCGGCAGAGTCTCCGTTTCTCGCATATACGGGATACGAGGTCTGTTGACGAAGACTCGCCACTGATGGGCGATACACCAAGTACTTCTTCGGCTGACGACGCGTATCTGCTGCCGACCACGTTAACATCATCCTCGAGCTTAGGATCCAGGCGGTCGCGTATATCGCGGTGTTGCGACATGTTCAGGTATGTTCTTACTCGTGTTATTTTACCATAGGACACCACGCACGCGCACGTAATTGAAATCGATCTAAGCGCGACCTTGGCCTAACTATCTAAACCGTTGTTCGTCGGTGTCGGTCGTTTCTTTGTGGGCGACAATGTGACGATGGTTGCGAGAATGGCGAGATGATGAGTGATCGATTCATTTCGAGCGCGAATTGACGATTTCGCTTATATAGCCACGCACAAGAGTTCGATTGTATCGAAAGTATGAAACACGGCGACTGAACTAGTTGGTGGTTGTGTATTGTTGTTGCATCTCTTCGGCGCTTTCTATCCTCTATAATGCGATTGCGATCCACACCATCGGCGCTGCCGTCAATATGCTAATTGCTATAAATTATGATCTGTGAGTCGCTGTTTGTGAACCGAGACTGCGACACATCTCTTTTCCAATCGAACGACCCGACCGCCTAAACTATGTTTTTATTTCGCCGCAGGTCCGATAAAATTTACATTAGCGAGCAACCACGGCCGAGGCTGGCGTAAGTTGTTTGCCCCTTGCTCCCCTGTTCTCATTTGCTCTCTCTACTCTTTTACTTATATTCATTTTCAATCCGTTCTGAAGTCCAATTTCAGATGCTGTTTCAATATGTTCCGTAGGAAAAGAA
>MQUG01003237.1:0-15423 GCA_007213375.1 Steinernema feltiae
GCTGACGTTCCTCAACCACTGCAAGCACGAGCCCTCAGTTATGTCGGCTACATCATTCTAGGTATCTCAGTTTAGTTTGCTCCAAATTTTTATATTTTCTATTCAGCTATAATTCTAACAATACTGTTGATTAGCATTTGTCTGCTTGCGCTCGTGCGTTACGCTATGAGCCACCGACACAAAAAGCAAAAGGACCAAGAAATTGACGATGAACAGAGAATTGCGCACAGTGGTAGGTTATTTTTTCTGCGGCATTTGTGTCAATAACAAGGAAAAGCATTGGTATCGAACGTATTTGCGCTTGCGCTTAGACGCGCGAGTGTAAAAACTGTCACCTGAGCTGAGCATCTCGCGCACCCCTGTCACTCAATACGTGTGCTAGTTTTAAAAGAACCGGAAGAAGGGAATGACAGCGAAAAACAAAAACAACAAAATATAGCATTCATTCCAAATTTAGCATACCAGACGTCAATGATAAGCCGGTCGTACGCTCCGTCGCACTTGGGCATTGATCTCGACTTGCCGAAAGCGCACTCTCTGGAGGATCGTCCGACATATTTTAATTAATTTATCAGCTCAAATTTGTTGTTAATATTGGTGTTGCAGATGTTTGTATATTTGAACGATTAAATTATTGATAATTGTAGAGTTTTCTTCTTTCTTTATTCAATCTGTTTTTTGAAAATTTAGACCCATAATTTATTGGAGTTTTCTCTTATTTACAGTATGTTCATTGCAATGACGTCTATTTGTGGAAATTCAGCGGAAATCAACAGTTGTTAAGTAAGGCCCATTGCTCGAGATGACGAGGGACGTCGGACAGCACGGTTTCAGGCGTAAGCGGGTCGTCAACAATCGAAACTATCTGTCGTTTCATTCCAATGCCTCCTTTGGTTTTCAACGTAGGGCTGAGAAGACGCTTAAGACGCATCGCATCGCCTCCGCACATGGGATGCGTACTGTTGTAGATGGGAACAAACACAATTGAAATTGGCAAGTATGACGATTCGACAAGGGCGTTAACAGTAGCTTGTTCTTCCTTGAGGTTTCCATTTGTGAAAATTACTAGCAGGAAATAGAACTCGAGCGGATTTTTTGTGTTTTTGGTAGCTGCTTTTGCAAGCCTAAAAGTAACATTAGTTAGAAACGTAGTCTTAAGAAGAAAGCTCACGTTAGGACGTGATAGATCACTTCGGAATAGTCAGTTGGAGCGAATGGCAGCATATTCATAGATCTTCTGCGATAATTATCTATAAGCCCATGAGTTCCTTCGACATACTGAGACCCGTTGGTGTTCTAAATAACAAAACGACGCTTTCTGGCTTTGAAAAGCTAAATCGTACCAATGGAAATTTCTGCAACAGCTTGTTGTTGTTTTTCGCGCCAAAACCAAGTGCAGAAAGGCGATTGTGCTTCTCAAATCTGTAGAATCCGGGAGCAACCGCCGACAGTGCTTCGGAATAAGCATTCCCAATGTGGGGATGGAGGTAGTTCAGCGAAGTTGGCACATTAGGGCTGCCATTGTTTGCGGTAAAATCCGACCGCCACCGTTAAAAACAGCTGAGTATGCCTAAATATAGAATGTTATTAAAATGCATTCTGTTGATTTGTTGCGCAGCCAAATCAGAAGAACAAACTTATTACATGATAATGAGATTATTTTGAGATTTTAAAGTTAGATTATAAAGTTTCATCGAGCGATTTTGTAATCACAGGTCGTAAGGTATTTTTGGTCAATTTTGGCTGTTACGAGAACTGAGAAAAGTATAACTTTTCGGCTGGCTAGTTTGTATTAGCGTGACTAAAGTAGATGAAGAAAGCAATTTCGGTCTACCAAATGCGCTTGAGGTATTCTGGTCAATCCGTATTGTCTATTTGCCAAGACAAACATTAGAAACATCTGAGTATTCCTACACAAAGTAAATTGAATGATACTGTGGATTTGTTGCGTAGCCAGACCAAAGCAACAGAACTAGGTTTTATAAAGTTTTAATACGCTATTTTATAATAGCAAAAGTAGTTAAAACGGCAAACGCTAACGGGGCGTAAGAGCAGTAATAGGTAGCGTTTAAATACCTTATACTAAGCGTTTAAAGGTATTTTTGGTCAATCCGTATTGGCTATTTGTTAAAAATAATCTTAAAAAATGGCCAGCCATACGTACCTAGTAGTGAGAATATGCGTAATGTCGTTGAATAGATTGTTTGCATCAATTTTGATCAGCTCCATATCCATGTTCTCTTTCTTATGTCGATCTTCATTTGTCAACTAAACAACGACTATTAATAAAATAATCCAATAAAGTAATTACCATATATTTATTGATTGAACCGACACCGTGGAGTAATTGCCCGTATTTTGTCGCGAAACGTCCGATGAGCGAATCAGAAGCATTCACATTGTAGTTAAAACACTCCACTTCGAGGTAGGACGTGGGATAGATTTCAAAATACTTTGCGGGAACCAAAAATTCCTTCCAACGCGGACTGTGTTCACCTTGAAGCGTTTCACTCCGATATAAGATCAGCTAAATTGTGTTGCAAACTCCACACTACGACTACTGAAAACCTCACTTTCTGTGTTGATTATGTTCGGATCCCTCAACCAACGTTAACAGAAAGTATGGGGCGATGGGGTGGCCATTCATTGCCTGCAGCGAGTTACCTCCAAACGCTAACAATGTAGCATTCCGTCGAACCGCACTTATGTCTGCTTTGATTGTCAAAGTGCATTTTCCGAGTCCTTCGTAACAGCCTTTGTTTGAGTCAAATTTCCCAAACTGAACGGTGAGCGTTCCACCTTTAATCAGAATATCGTGCAAATCGACTCGCGTGTCTGCGAGAGCAAACATTCGCCCGCTTTGGTCAACAGTGTTCCTGCAAGTACAGGTTTTGTATCATATAGCGATGAACAAAAAGCAACTTACAGTGCAAATCGGACAATTTGGTGGATGGCAGAGAATCGATAGGAACTAGCGAGGATTTTTGTGAAACTGAACCCCACATGGTAGCTGCCCACAGGCTCGGATTGATAGATCTGAAATGATTGCTTTATACTTTAGCTCAATTCACTACATAGTATAGTTGCATGGTTCTGCAGTGTGTAGTCAAAACAGATCAATAGAACTGAAAAGGCTGCGCGAAACTGCTTCAGAGCTGTCTTCATGGTGTTCTTCTTTGTGCAAAACCATGACAGTCCGCACATTGTTATTTGTGCATTCGAGCATTTGTGCATAATTGCAAAATGAAACGTGCAAACCTCGACTTCCCCTTGGTCCCCCATCGAGTAGGCCAGTAGACGGATATCATCGTTTGACGGATATGGATAGTCACTGAAAACAGAAAACTGCTCCAATGTTACTCAATGTTACTTGATACCTGATTGAAAACTCTAAATGCACAATTTCTCCTGACGCATTCATCGCAGAAATCCTGAAACTAAAATGGAAAATTATGAGACGCAACATCAACAACGCGCACAACCAAAAATGTGATCAAGGAACAGAGTGAGCGAGGAGCCAACCCGTCCCTGCTGCTGCCACTACCCTGCCTGTGACTAAGACGTCGGTGGCAGACAACGCAATGAAGCGATCGGCAAGGAGAACACGGGCGCGCGCGCAATATCGAACGAAATGAGTAGTCATCACAACGATGTGCGAAAAAAAGTGAAGTCCAACATGCAAGTGATTTGGATGTTAGAATAGAACCGATATGCATTCGTTGATCTCGGTGAGAAAATATTGTAAATCCGTTCAAGTTCTCATTCATCACCATCTATTATCCAGACCACACACGTTGACTGTTTTGCCGTTCTAGCCTTGCGTTCATTTGCAGTTAACTACACATATGGCATATGTTTGACAGAGAACAAAAGCAATACAAATAAACAAGCGTTATTAAGGCCGCCTAAACGCAAAAAACATAATTAAAGTTAAACTTGGAGCAACCTGGTACATCATTCTTATTTACAACTGTTTTCAGTTTGCTTTGTAGAATGACCACGGCTAATCGGACTATGATTTACTTAAAAATCGTCGCATCAACTCAGTATTATTTAGCGCAAAATTATTGAGATGAATTGGCATGCTAGTGCACTTCTGCTATCGTGGTAGGTCAACCGTAGTCTACTTGTCCTCGTTGCGAATAGCGTAGTTTAGTCATTTAATTGAAAATAGAGTTGTTCCCAGGCTAATTTAAAAAGTCCACTTGTCATTTTTAATACGTCTCGTACACGCTAGAAAAGACCGCTTTGTCTTACTGTTTTGTTGAATTCCCGTGTCTGTAATTACTTGTTTACAACGTTGAACTTGTTCTAATTGGCTAGGTCTTGGCTGACGTGTTTAACTTTTTGTTGAAATCTTCTGTCTTTTTCTATGTTGCGGCAAACGTTTGCTGAAAGCTCTGTCTTCCGGTACGTCATTTTGCGAACTTTAAGGGATAATATTCAAACGATATGATGGCGAACACACAACGCAGGTGCGGATAATTGCAGCGCAGAAATAGCAGCAAGTTGATAGGATAGAAATGTTAATCAAATTGAAGAAATTGAAGCTATTTAAGTTCAGTCGTTTTCAATCCTCCAAACTAGACAAATCAAGTTACGCGCTTACAAAGGTTATGACATCACAGCCTTTGCACATAGCCATTGGAAATCAAACGAAGTCGACATTTTGCGTTCACTGAGATAGAGGTTGCATTTTAAGGTTGCTTATGAAATCTATCACTTGATTTATCATGTTAATAGGAAATGTTTACACTTAACTTGATAACAAAGTGTAGCCACTTAGAAAGATCATTTTTGATTAGTCCAATTGTGAACTTTCTTAATACTTGATTAAGTAAGTGTAAATTTATTTATGTCTTTTAACAATGCCCTAGCACTTTCTCGTCATTGGTGAACAGGGCCTTTTCAATTTATGTGCAATTGTTTGCCTATATCAATACTTAATTTGATCAGCAGACACGCTTCGCGAACTAGAACGAGCTGGAGATTTTGTCGCTTTTTGTTTGATAGTGCCGTTGAAAGCGGAAGTGACTTGAATGGCTGATTCAAATAAAACGAAGCTCATCAGTGACAATTTAATTTTATTCAGTGGAGTTGCGTTGTGCAAGCAGTTCTGTTTTACTTAGCTGATTGTGAAGAAGCCGTCGGCCATCTTCCGTCGTCTGCGTTGCGAAAAAAGCCAACTTTCTCGCCATTCTAACGGTAATTGCTCTGCACAGTTTTGGCTTGTTCGCTTCTGTACTATACTGGCAAGTCAATTATTCGTGGTCCACGTATTCTAAAAGCTTCGCGAGGGTCTGTTTTCGCCAAGATTTAAGTACTTGCGGAGCGCGGCGTCTACTAGGGCGTGGTCTGTGATTGTCCGTTTCCCCTTCAGGGAATAATTACGACTTTCTTGTTGTCGGTCGGAGTGTCTCCGCGCCCGTTTGCGCACCGATACAGTTGACCTAAACTGGAGTGCTGCAGTATTTGCGTCCTCTGCTTTCGCAAAATAATGTAAACTGAGCATGAACTACTTCATTAATGGTCCGCTCACGGCTGTTCTCGTCGCAATGGGCACTGTGCTAAACATTGTCACCGTCTGCATTCTTATTAGGCGCCGATTCTCGCGGCAATCATCGAATATTCGTACGATCAATCGACATACAGTAACTGCCAGCAACTACGAGTCGATAACTACAAAAATGACTGCGTCCCACAAAGCGGTTGTTGCAACGGCATCTCAGCAAATCTGCCCATCGCCACGGCCTAGAATCTATTCATATGTTCTCTGGCTTTCATGCTCAGATACAACTCTTCTTTTGAGCGCTTTCCTTATGTACTGTGTGCCAACACTTCTACATGGCTCATTTGGATACTATGCCTATCTGTTTCCGGTCTACTACGTGATGAGCAACGCTGCGCTGACTGCAAGCGTCTGGTTAATGATTGTTCTAATGATCGACCGCTACAGAGCCCTGTGCAGCCCTCTTACTGTGGCAATTAGCTTTCAAAAGACACTTCCGGTTGCTCACGTCCATCGGCTCCTTGCCGTTGTAGCCTTTGCTGCTGTAATCTTTTCGCTGCCACGTTTTTTTGAGCTAACCCTTGATCGTGACGGTTACTCAGGGGAAGTTTATGTACGCCAGACGAGCCTGGTTGACAACATGATTTACATGATTGGTTACCGTATTGCCGGTGGTCCTGGTCTTCTATTCGCTCTTCCCTTATGTGGTGCTGTTTGCACTGTCAGCTCGCATCTGGTATGTGGTACATCGATCCGCACGGGAACAACAGAAGATGCATGTACAGCGGAGGTCCAGCTCGAAGGGACATGCCGACTCCGAGATGATTCTACTAATGGTAATGGCAAAGTTTTTGATTTCTCGCCTGATGCCTACTGCACTCGATCTCGGCGAACACATTTCTGGTGCAGACAGATTCCTACACTCACCAACAGCTACTCTATTTGTCGACATCAGTAATCTAATTGTCGTCTTCTCCAGTACGACAAACTTCTTTTTTTTCCTCTTTTTCTCCCGCTCCTTTCGACGCATTGTAATGGCTTCGATGAACTTTGAAACAAGTGCAGCAGCACGTTATCGACTTCTCTCCATGAAGCAACATTTACGGTGGCCTCAAAACACAGTTTTGGTGCGGAGCGGTTCGACAACAGCTAGACTGTCAAGCAAAATGCCAACTAAACGTGCGACAGAAATTCTCATCTAGTTAAAGGTAAGCTGAAAGTTGTATTTTGGCGCGTAGTGATTGTGCCTTCGAGCATAAGATGCACTTATTGCGCGTTCAACCAGTTCGTTTTTTTATTATAACTGCGTTGCTTTTGATAGTGGATAGCTTAACTACTCTCAATCGGTTCTTAGTCAAAAATAATGGAGCCAATTTGCCTTCGAAAATTTTTTCATATGCAGAGAGTGTCTGGCTATTGCTTCATTGATGCGAAACGTACTCGTTAGTTCCAACGGTAGCTTCACATCCTCTGTCAAAGCGCTTAGGCTGTTTTCTTTCGTGTGAACGTCCACTGGCCCGAGGCGCTTGTCATCCTCTGCATCACGACATTGTCTTAAGCCCGTCGTCGCACTTTATTCACTCAGCACTCACCAATTGCTTTCCTTTTCTCATTAACGAGCACAAATAGATCACTTCTTAGCTATGTTGAGTGCAAAATTTGCGCAAAGCTTCCGGTTCCGAAACACAGCGGCCGAGATAAGCAAATTGTTCTTTTTGCAAAGGACGTTGTTTGCGCAATCCTGAATTCTTCGTCTTTATCACTTCCAATCAAAGTGTATTTTGCGCTTCGAGCCAATTATATTTTATGCGAAAATGAATTCAAAATCGTTATCTAATGTTTAATTGTTTTCAGATTCCGTTGGATGATTTTTGCTTTGACGGATGGAGAAGAACAATAAGCAAATATGGGTGTCTGTTCTCTTTGTTTTATGACTTGTGATGACGATTCTAATTAGCTACATGTACACGAATAGATAAACAGGATATTGCACTTGTTCCCTCACCTCGCACACTGATCAAAGGTGGTCAAAGGTGTTTGTTTGTATGACGGTCATGTCTATACATCTTTGTATTTTGTTTCGGTTTAAAAAGCTGTTTGTAACAATTAGCTTTGTACTCTTAAGCATGTTTACAATGAAGTTGACGTCAAATGTCTCATCGGGTCAAACAAACAATGAATTGAGTCTGCAGAAAGCACCTACGAAAGATCAGGATGTGCGCAGAATACCATGTCAGGGATGCGCCACTGTTTATCCTATTCTACGACATTAAAAATAAACATTCTAAAACAGCAGTCTGACTAAGAAGCCAAGAAGCAACGAAACTTTATTCTCAAAAACGTAGTTTAAAAAATTGCACTTCAACAGGCCTGAAATTATGACCTATAATTAAAAAACAAATTTATTATTTTGTAGTTTTTTTTTAAAACAAAAAACTTTAAGGAAAGAAATTTCTGAAGTTAATCTTACTGGTTATTGCAAAAATGGTTAACTATTGAGCGTCTTTAACTCAAAAACCAAAGGTCCATTAAAGTTTAGCTATTACCAACGTAAAGATAAACAAATGATTTGTGTTTAAACAATTTTTATGATTTTTGCAAATCTAATGTCACTCAAATTGATGACGTACAAACAAAAAACGAATAAAAACTCAGTGATCTTTAAGCTTTCAATGATCACTTCCGAACAGCTGTTTCCATTCAACCACGCGTCTAAGATTACCACATTGAACATGGTGTGCGAACAGTATGAATTTGGCGAACAAGGCGTAAACAATGATCATAATGCCAGGACAGTTAGATGTCGGGTTTGTTGTTGTGACTCTCAAAAGCCATAGAGAATTCACACAGCCCGCAGCGTTTGGCCACAGGCAGCGTCGTCATCGCCGTGGTCGTCGGTGGCCATCAAGACCGACGGCACCCACACTAGTAGTGATGGAGCTTACGTTTCGCCTTCCCCGACGGGCATATTATCCCTGGGTCCAGTGCTGGTGGAAGGGCGGATCTTGTTCAGCGAACCCGGTCAGAGCGCTCATACACGAATATACACAACACAGTTGTCTTGCATCGTTGCCCGGTGCCTCGATCGGAAAGAACTCTTTAGCTCCGTTCTCCCTATCACCTCTCGCCAGGACTATTGCCACCTGTTGCCTCCCAACTGTGCTAACTCACTTTGTCACCAATCCGCGCTGTCCGCGTAGCAAGCACTGTGTCGTTTTGCGCGCTCGGACAGAGTGAGTGCCGAGCGGAAGAGCTAATTTTTTGTGACCTCTGTCCTCGCGGCGCAAAATCTGCTGACCGTCCTGCAGTAGACAGAATGCCAACGCAGCATCACCCTCTGTAATCAAAAAGGCAACTTTGAAACCGAACAACCTTTCGTTGCTTAAACTTCAAGCAGTTTATTTCCCGCAACAATGCCCGTTCTCTTCCGTCATGGAGCGCCGAAGACGGTCAGCGCAGACCGTCGAGCGGAACATTTGAAACCATCAACTTCGCAACGGTTTCATCGCGCAGATTCGCAAGCATCGCATTCGAGTCGTCGAACGTTTCACTCAGTCAACACAATGACCAGCGCAGGTACGGTAATCCATCGCACAGCTAGTGCACCGTCGAATGAACCTTTGACGCCGAAACAAAAATTCATACGCATCTTCAAGAAGCTCTACAGAAAATACCATATTAATTATCTCTTTCCGCTAATTTTCATAATGGTCTACATGTTCATTGGCGCAATCGTATTTCTCTGGCTTGAAGGATCAGCTGACGAGAAAAGAAAATTAGACAGGTTTGACAAACTCATCTCACAAACGTAATTACTACTTTTAAGGCTCAACGCATATGTTTATGAAAAAGAGCTGCTGCTTAAACGAATGGAAGAGATTGTTTCTGATCGAGCAGCCGAAAACGCTCCGCAAAGAAGAAAATTTCTCGAAGGAGCTGTTGACCACTTTCATAATCAGTTGGAATTGAATTTCAACGAATCAAAATCATGGGATTTCGCCACGGCTATGTACTTTTCTGGAACTTTGGTCACCACAATAGGTAGGTTTGAATTTGGAATTTGAGAGCTAAAAGGTGAAAGTGGTGGGTTGTTTTCTGGCTTTTTGATTAGTGCGGCGATTAGACGTTCGCGGATCCGCACTAATAGGCAATACACATTTATCTTGTCTCACATCCTGCGCTTCTTCCCTTTATCTGATCAAATCTGTCTTCACCAATTGGTAGACGAATCATCTACGACCTATGATTAATTATGAAAAAACTTGTGTCGTTACGGCAAAACGGTTTGATGGGACAATGCAATTTAGTTGGCTCTTTTCGTTATCAAAACTAATGACCATTAAGCGCTGTAATTGCGCGGGCTACTCCCTGTCTGCACGCACCCTCTGCCTAACCATCAATTTTCTCAATTGCTATAGTTATTGACGTCTTCGGTTCAGGCCTCCCACACCAGCGCCACCGTGATTTCATTTATTGCCCTGACACATTGCAATTGAGAGCCCCTTTCGAAAGCGCCACATTATTGAATGTTTCGCGATCATCACATATCCGTCTTGCGTCGTTTTACAACATCAACATCGATCTTAAACAAACTCGGGACTACTAATATCAACTGGATTAAATGAAGGATTGATTTTGTTACGTCATTGCCCCCAAGGTTAATCGACTTGTTTAAGAAATGCAAAAAACAACTATTCAAACATTTTATGAATTGACAAACGACCGCACCTCGCCGAAAGTACAAAACAACGAGTAGTTAGCTTTTAAACATAATAAAAGCGGTCTTTTTCACTTGCGGGAGCAACATTTGTTTGTTTTGCGCTTTTTACACAAACGCCACAATGGTGATTGCGGTCTTTTTATGCTTACATGTGACAACGCTTCAGTTTTGGATTCTTTCCTCTTGTCATTGTAATGTCAAACATTGAACGGCAAAATGAAGAGATGCAAAATAACCAGACATTTGCTAATAAATCATATTTTCATAAAAATTTTGCGAATTAAACAATCTAACGTCGTTGTGATTTTCTCACAAATTGTTACATTTTGCTGATCAGTAACAGATTAATTATAGACAATTTATGATTTGGATTGTTTAGGCTATGGTGACGTTGCTTGCGAGACAAGATGGGGTCAATTCGCAACTGTCATCTACGCTATAGTCGGGATTCCAATCATGCTCATCACACTCAACGATCTCGGAAAGTTTCTATACAAGAACATTAACAACACAATTGCTCGAATACGGCACTGCTATGAATCGGTCCCCATATTTTGGAGTCGCAAAGCGATGACCAACTCCGCTGACGATCAAATAGAAATTATGGAAAGAGGAGAAGGTGAAAGTGGACCAGAAGGTGTAACACGGAGAGTGAGTTTCAATATACGGTAAACGAAACTATTTGTTTTCAACGTTAAATCGCTAAATTCAAGATCAGTGTCAGAAGATCTAAATCTCGAGGTCATCGATGACGATGGGAATGTGAATCCACTCGAGAGCAAAGATGCTGAAATCGAAGCAGACGAAGATGTTTTCGAGCAGGGAGATGTTGGAGATGAATTTTTAGATCCAGTACATGCACCTATTCCTCGCATGCCCGTTCTGGTAGCTGTTTCGATTACGGTTGGGTGGATTTTTAGTTGCGCATTTATGTTTCAACTCTGGGAAGAATGGACGTATTCGCAGAGTCTGTACTTTATGTTTATAAGGTTAGCTCAAGTTTGAGATTACATGTTATGAATGTATTTTCGCTTTCAGTCTCTTAACAATTGGTCTCGGAGATGTGGCTGTTGATCGCAAAGAGTGAGTTGCACGTGTATATTGAAATACTTTACAATGATCAGTATTTGAAGTATAAGAATGACATCAAAAAATTGAATACCAATACGTTGGCATCCCCTACGTGATACAAAATTCTTGAAAGTTTAAGAATGGACCAAACGCTTAAATTAGACGCCATTGATTCTATTTCAAGTTATAATGTAACATATTTGCTGCAGCAGTTAACTTGTGTGGTCGTAAATTTGTGTTGTTAGTTTCACATCTTCAGTTTCACGTCTCAGTTCACTTTTTTGTTATTTTTTTTCCATAAAGCATGATGCTCTCCGATCATAAGATTTAAAAAAATTAGTTTCGATTGAAATCTACTGGAGGCTTGACCGTATATACTCAAAAAATGACAATTTAATCAAAGCTGTCATGAGTGACTCAGTAACAAACTTCTTTTATAACGATCCCAGTCACGTACCGAATTCAATTCAACGTTGACAAAATCAAATCGTAATTCGTATTCGGAATGTAGATTCATAAACTAGAAAACCATAAAAATTATAAGATTTTAGTGCACTTCACTGCATTCGCATTATTTCAGCATTATGGTTATTTGCTTTGTTTTTGTGATTGTTGGTCTTTCACTTGTCAGCATGTGCATCAACGTTATTCAAGCCGCAATTGAAGATCTCTACACGAAACTATTGATGAAACTGCTTTTGGAGTATCAAGCAAAAATTGCTCAAGGTCAGAGATGTTTTAAGCGCATGTAAATGTTCTAGCTGCATTTAGGTAGCGATGCAACCGGTGCTTCCGTTGGTATGATGCAAATGTGGGGTAACAACAAAGCTGCAAAGTATCTGATGCCTTTGTTGAGGTGCGTACTGTATTATACACTCATTAGAAGAGCTTCAATTGTTTAGCGCTGAGAAACGTCGGACTGCTATGGCCAGGGTGCAGGAAGAAGCCCGCGAATGTGGCATTGAAGTACCAGCGGTATTTGATGATATGGATGAAAAATCTGGAATGCCCAAGATTCTACGAGATAATGTTGAAGAAGACAACATGTCTGCAGTAGTGGAGGAAATCATTCGCAGTTCTGAGGCGCACAGAGTTAGTTGCGATGTAAGCAGAATTACAGTACCAACATTGGTTGTGTATGAAGACAGCACTCAAACAGATGTCTTACAGATGTGAGTTTGTTTTATTCATACGTTAAGGGCAGAAAAGCAAAGTTATTCAGATGATTCAAGCGTTTCAAGTAAATTCAAACAAAACTCTTTTGACTTTTTTGACTCTGGTTTGCTTTGCGGTACTCTCCACAAGTAAAACTATTTTGCTTAGAGAAAATTAGCGTGTTGATCGAAGTAACGCTCGATTGAGCTCACTGCATCTTTTAAAATAAAATAGACAACGAGGATCTTACTGTAATAACGGCACTGTCGTCCTGTACAAAAGTTTTCTGCCGTCGTAATTTCGGATCAAACGGAAACTGATTATTCTTATAAATAACATAGTTGGATTAATGAATTGAATTCACCTTATAGCACCTAACTTCAGGGACGACAAAAACGACCAAACGTCGGCTAAAGAACTTTCAGACTCAGGAATTCAAACAGATTCGCTAACCGTCGAATCATTGGATCAGTCAACTCAGTGCGAGTCGCTTGAATCTGAAAATATGGATACGCAAACAACCGTTTTGGAGTTCGTAGACTCCGAGACTTCAACACAAACTCCATTATTCAACGACACCGAAATCCAGACAGAAATCCTCCAGACAATAGATGAGGAGTTGCAAACGCATGTCGTGGATCTGCTCGAAAACGAGCAACAAACAGACGTTCTTGAAACAGCTAATATTCGCATTCAGACACCGTATCCTGAATTTGAAGATGCTGAGGCGCAAACCGAACCAAGCGTAAGTTATTTGTAAAAATTGCGACATAATTAATGCACATGTGGCTTCTAGGAGCACGATCAAAGAGCATCAAAAATGTCGCGAGCTAAGAAAAGATTAAAACGTGCATTTGGCAAGAAAACTAGGAGCAAGAGACGCAGTTCTCACGGGGATACTCCTGTAATGAGCGGATGGCGCGACGTTGGCGACGTCGATGAGGTATAGCATTGTTGAAGTCCCACTGGTTAAATGATTTTGCTTATTTATTGATGCACAATTTTACTACATATGTGGTTCATGTCTGTCGGATTATTCTTTGATTTCTACGTTTTCCCCCTCGATTCTCTCAATTTGAAATGTTAAAAAAATGTTTATTGTAGGAAATTCTTGAAGAAGACGAAGACGAATCCGAAAGCTCTTATGACAGTTTGGATTGGGACCCTGTTGATGGACTGCATGCCGAACGGCAACGCAAAGTTAAGGATTTAACAAAAATGTTTGACAGCATCCGACGGAAAGACAACAGCCAATAACCGTTTTGATAACTATTTTTTGTGGACATATTGAATTGAGCGGTATTTGAGAAATAAAAAAAATAGTGTTGAAATTTGGCATCATTTTGGCATCAGGACAATTTGATGGCCTTATTGCTGGCGTACAATTGAATTCTACTTTGTAGTTCATACCACCGCACGAAAGTTCGGTCAGCGGAGTTATAGCCCTGGAATCAGCCTAAAGCGAAGCTTTCTTTGCCACCAAACACATCCCCAATGAGTTTAGAACTTATCCTATGTATAATTGAGCTGGGCCCCCATAAAACCATTGCTCATCCAGCCCTGGTTTACTGCACCAAAAAAAGAATAGGTCATTGACGATTTATGATCGTCGAAATCCTCCAGCTGTGTTCTCAAGCTTCAGATCGAAATTCTTCCCGACATAAAAGTTTCTTAAAATCACAAGTTATGTTTAATACAATCATTTCCGGGCTTGTCAAGTCCATTCAAAGTCCAAAAACACAAAAAAGGCAAAAAGTGAAAATTGACGAAAAAATGAAACGAGAGACCCCCCCCCACGTTCGAGCTTTTTTGAGGAAAATAAATTGCTTTGAAACGAACCAAAAACACATTCTAAGGAAAGAACGTGCTCCACAGAGCTCGGTGATGAAGGTTTGAAACAGGTTCGATCATTCATAGGCCTACAATTACCAAAACGAGTTTGTCTTAGTGACAGGAAACCGCGGGTTTGGCGCGAATGTTCAGACGGTCTAACATTTTTGCCCATTCGGTTATTTGTTAGACAAGTGTCTAAAAGTCTGTCCGCCCGACAAAGCGCGAAAACCGTAAGAGCGAACGGCATAAGCGCGAATGCCGAAAGCACTTAATTTCACCAATACCAAAAATAAAATTTTGTGCAAAAAATGCTACGGAAAAGCTTTTGTAGGGCGTTCAGGCATCGCGCCAAGCTCAGCTTGACGCCAGGCTGACAGCCTTACAGCTTTAGCCTAGTTTCCTGACTTACCAGGCTTCGGAGGGCGTTCAGGCTTTGCTCGTGTCCGGACAAAATATGCAAAGACATATTTTTTAGAAAATTTTGCCGTTACCGCAAGGACGAGCCGAGCAAAACGTGCTATCGCACGTCCCCATACGAAATTCTTTTTTTTTATTTGTTTGTTGGTCCGTCCGTCCTTACCGTAACCCAGATCTCTAGAATTCTGGTAAAGACATATTTTTTAGAAAATTTTCCCGTTACCGCAAGGACGAGCCGGGCAAAACGTGCTATCGCACGTCCCCATACGAAATTCTTTTTTTTTATTTGTTTGTTGGTCCGTCTGTCCTTACCGTAACCCAGATCTCAATAATTCTGGTAAAGACATATTTTTTAGAAAATTTTGCCGTTACCGCAAGGACGAGCCGAGCAAAACGTGCTATCGCACGTCCCCATACGAAATTCTTTTTTTTATTTGTTTGTTGGTCCGTCCGTCCTTACCGTAACCCAGATCTCTAGAATTCTGGTAAAGACATATTTTTTAGAAAATTTTCCCGTTACCGCAAGGACGAGCCGAGCAAAACGTGCTATCGCACGTCCCCATACGAAATTCTTTTTTTTTATTTGTTTGTTGGTCCGTCCGTCCTTACCCGTAAACCCAGATCTCGATAATTCTGGTAAAGACATATTTTTTAGAAAATTTTCCCCGTTACCGCAAGGACGAGCCGAGCAAAACGTGCTATCGCACGTCCCCCGTAC
>MQUG01003240.1:0-15351 GCA_007213375.1 Steinernema feltiae
GCTCGTTTCCAAAAAATAGAAGAAATTTCGGGAATTTCAGTCCCCACGGCGCAGATTTTAACTTGAATGATTAGCTGGATCAAACAGAAAAGACAACGAAATCATAAGACGTAAGCGTTCCACCGGCACACTTCTGCCTACGGGTCATGGCCAAGCTTTCGATATAGCGATATGTTATTTGAACGACTTACAGTAATCTAGCATATAATCCTTAATACATTGGATAAGCTTTAAAATCACTTGATTTCACAACAAACTCAATTCAAGTTCTTTTCCAACAATTCTCGCGCAACTACGTTTTGAATTTTACACAAAGCGGTTGATTCTACTTGTGCCAGCAATTAGACGAATTCGCAGCCTTTCGATCCGCATTGTCATGTCTGTTCTGGCCTTATTAGTTAAATCCAAAAAGCAGTTCTTAAAGAGACATTTTCTGATCAACAGGAAATACGCATTTGAATGTCTTCTACGAGCAAGCCAACCCACAAAACTGCCTAGGGATTCTTTTTGGACCTGATTGCAACTCATTTGACCTATTGATTTGAAAAATAATGAACTAGTCGGATTAAGATCTTCTCCTTTTTATTTGTTTTGGTCATTGTGTACGTGTTTCGGTCTTAAATACCCGTGCACATCCTCGAACATACAAATTATCTGAATTCCAAAAAACACGTCTACAAAAACAAAACAGAATTCCGTTCATTCTTCTCGCATGACATCATTCCCGACATCTTCCTGTTATTCAAAAAGTCAGATGATGCGCGTTCACATGTACTGTAGGCAAAGATCCGTTTCAGTCTGTCTATCGTAATACCTGGCCTTGTCTGCGTTTAAACCGTAGTACAGAATTTCAACCAAACAGACACTAATCTGTTGGTTCCTGACCTTAAAGACTTTAAATTTTTAGATGTGTTGTGTGGTTTAATACCCTAATAATCTTCAAAAAAAGTGACTTTTATGAACCGATTAGTGCTAGACCCCCGTTCTGATGCGTGTTCAGCAGGGGCTAATCAGCGCACGTGCTGCGGCCAGGAGGAGAGGCGAAAGGTTGAAAGATTGAAAGACTAACTCCTGCGACGATAATATGCGTTATTTAGAGGTGAATCACTTGAGTGACTAAGTGCCGTTGAGGATAAGAACACTTGAAACGCGAGATTAACAGACAGCTTAGAACTAGTCATAGGTTACGTTGTCTAGACCGGTGGCAGATGTTTTAGTTAAAGGGATTACGGTAGACCACATAGTGAAGTATCCGTTTCCAATCAATTTTTTCAAATTTCTGCATTTTTACAGTAGGTTAGGAGAAATTCCGTTTAAGACCGGATTCTTGATTTTCGCATTATTTGAAAATTGGTTTTGGCTCTCAAATTGCTTAATCGTTGCAGGACCAGTATCATATCGTTTAACCTATTATCTGAAGCTGCATTCTCAAATTTCCCTTCAAGACCCAATTCTGTGCTATCTCCGGCCCCTGCCATTCTAAAACAGGCCTTAATTGCCCACCGACATAGGCCTGTTTCCCTCTTGTTTGTTCCTCTTTCTCCAACCACCTAATTAGCCTCTCCCTTGTTCTCACGCAAGTCTCAACATCTCATCGCTTCGCTTCGAGACCCTCACAGGCTGCTCGCTTACATAATTATGACGCAGCGGCAGTGGGGCAACCTTTGCCATGTTGATTACCCTCACTCTCTCTCTGTGTGGCGCGCGTCTCTCACGGAGCGTTGATGACTGGATGACGGGGGAGGCTCACTGACTTGCAGGCTACATGAGCCAAACCACACGCTGAGGAGAAGTAATCTGAGAGGATTAACGCTCGTTAACATCTACTTATCGCGATGTCATCGCGCGAAAATGCGGATGTCGCTGTGAGAGAACGTATTTTTGGAACGCGAGGAAAAGGAAATACGCAATGAAAGACCTTTACGGAAGGAAGATGTTAGAAAAACATCGTGCTGGGACCAGACATCACATTTACCGTAATTCATCGAGAATTTCGTTTGTGAATCTTGTAGCTCTAGCATCTTGGTTTGTGCGCCAACGTCAGTGCACTTTGTAATAACATTAGGAAATGTAACATGTTCGTTTTGAAGGGAGCAGAAGGCTTAGAATAGACGATTTTTGTAAGTAATCGATAATTAAAGTTAAAGATACGGTATTTACGGTACGGTAAGCACAAGAATAACGCTGATTCCTAATTTCTTCAGCTGTAAACATCATAGGTTCGGTTATTCATAAATTTAGTAGCAAAAATGCTTAAAAACACGTAAAATAAAGGTTTAGAACACTTAAAATTTTGATCTTTCACATGATTACGGTGGTTTCTACAATTTTAATGCAAAGATTTCATATTTTAAAGGATTACGGTAGCTTTTAACAAAAAAAAACACAAAAATTCACCTCTTCTGTTCGAAGTTGCAGCTAGGACTACGGTAACTACAGTATACTCCACTCCACACACGCAACCAGACAACACCAACACAATCCAAACCTCTTTGCCCAACCCGGCGGAGAAGAGCCTCGAGACAATCGACGCGTACGTGTTGAGCATCTTTCTCTGCGCCCGCTTGGAATGTTTCAGCACTGAATTTTTGCAATTTACGATACACAAAAAAGATCGCGTGCACGCGCGCGCGCGCAACAAACACTCAAGACCACACACTCACTCACAGTGTGTGACTTGAATATGGCAACAACACAGCGTGACTGGCACCCGCACGTTGTGTGGTAAAACCAGGCGTGCGCGTCAAGAGTGTGGGGAAATGCCTGACCGAGAGCTACTACTACTAAAGCTGTTTGTTTCTGCTGGGCCGCCGGCTGAGAGTCTGAGTTGACGTGAAGCCGCTGTCTATGTGAAGCTGAATTGAGACACAGCGACGAACAAACTGAAAATTGCGAGGAAAACACGCGCGCGCGCACGCGACAATCTTCTCATTTGGATGCGAGCAGGCGGCGAGCGGTCGCGTTCAGGAAAGAAAAAACGAAGTATAGAAGAAAAGAAAAGAAGAAACAGATGGGAAGGAGAAGGATGCCCAGCTTAGGTGATTAACGCTGGGGCACGAGCGCGCGAGACCGCTGTTGCTCTGTGTGAGTACATATTTATATGAGTCGCGCACCTTGAGCTCACTCACAGCAGCTCAGCAGCTCCCACAGGAGGAGGAGGAGGAGGGGGGATGGCGGCATGAGTGTCTCCCTCCTAAGGGTGTCTAACAGCACACACAGAAGGAAAAGGGAGGGGCGTGACCAGAAACGGTGGCGGTGAGGCCCGGCGGTGAGAAACAACGGCCATAATAGGAGCTTTTGTATGCCGGAAACGTGAGGAATTTTGAGAGAGAGAATGGACTTACTGGCAATGGAGTTGAGCTTTGAGTTGAGGTGGTGGAGTGATGATTGGACCCTTCTGTGTAGGGTGGACCTCTAAAATTGGACTATTGAGGGTTTGATGACGATGGCGGATTCAGGAAACACGCTACGCGCACGGAATGACTGCAAACGCGATGGAACAGAATCTGTGGCATTTGCATACACATTAAAATGACCAAACATCTGATTTTTGACTGTTTGGCTATAAGACAGATTAAAGCTCCGAACGTGTGACGTTTCCAAATTTTCAAGATGATTTTTTACTTTTTGAAAAACGTAGACTTTTTGTAATTTTGATAGCTTGAATAACACTAATTAAATCGATGATAAATATGAAAATTCAAGAGATTGTCCTTCAAGGAACCGACCTTTGAACTGCAAAACGAGCATCTGTGTTCAGACACCGAACACGACTTGACCACCTGCATTCGAGGTCAAAACAACCTAATTGGTCACTCAATCGCGTGCCAAAACATTCGAAAATGCAATTTTCTGCAAAACCAAAAAGCTAATTTTAGCGATTCTGCAACAGATCTCTTTGAGTTGAATTGGGTTAATCGAGCAGCTTTTGATTGAACTGTGGGTGTAGTTTTTATGGCTGTGACCCCCGCGATGTGGTCTAGGGTCGGCGGTAAAAACTTGAAAACGAATTAAATCGAAATTAGCGCCGGAAATTGATTTCATGTAGTAGAATAGGATTACGTCGATAGAAGACAACAGAGCTTGAATCGTGCGCGGCTAGACTTTGGAGCCTGAATCAAAAAT
This sequence comes from Steinernema feltiae, assembly GCA_007213375.1. Taxonomy (NCBI): domain Eukaryota; kingdom Metazoa; phylum Nematoda; class Chromadorea; order Rhabditida; family Steinernematidae; genus Steinernema; species Steinernema feltiae. The sequence continues at coordinate 4,126 of MQUG01003240.1, forward strand.
CTTGGAATGATCATGGAATTGTCAATTTCTTTTGATTTATTTGATTTGATTTTTGTCAATTTAAAAAATCACACGTTCGGCCGCTCTCATCAACTACGAAAATAGGCAATTTAATCAGAAATTAGCCATGTAAATAACAGAGTAATTAGTGTTAATTGGAAGTGTATCTAGCAAAGATTAGAGCGATCTGAAAAACGGTAAAACTAGCCCGAATATATGATATATACACGCAAAAATAATTACTGCATAGCTGGAGGTCGGTCTAGGACACGACACCGGTGTTTAAACAACCCTTACTTACCGTAATTATTAACGTTCGTTACCGTATTTTCAATTTGTCTTTTGAAACATTTAAGACAGACATAAACCAGACATTTAAAGCGATTAGATCGATCCAAATCACTCAGATAATCTGGCAAAATCCCTACCAGCATCCAATAAAATCCATCCCAATACAGTACACCCACAAAAAGAGGCCTTAACGAGGCCTTAAAAACCTACTCCACCACGTCGCAACACCTGCGCGCAACTCAAAACCACTCGCTCGCACGCGCGATCGAAAAGGACATCCTATAAAATCGTCGCTTCCAGTGCGCAGCGCTGATCACGCTCCAAGCACATGACACGTACGCTGCCGCGCTCCCGGTCGCGCGCGCGCGCAATCACACTAGCAACACACAGACGAACAGTCGAGAAATCGCCGCCGTCGCCGCTGCTGCTGCCAGCCGATCGATCGATGGATCGGCTGGCGCATCGTTCGAGTTGAGAGCAGCAGCGCGCTGTGCGAGCGGCTGGGAAGCAAACAACCAACTCTCTCTCTCCATTCGGTCGCTCTCGGTCGCTCGCCCGCAGCCACCACTCCAACACCGCCGCACCATCATGATCACCACAGATCACCGCGGCCAGCAGCACTGACTGAGTGCTGCTGACTCTTCTTTAAGACCAGCTGGTCCCGTCGCGACAAGACCGGACACGTTGCGCGCACTCGCGCGCAAGTGCTAGCGCAACGTCACTTTTGTCAAACAAATCAATTTTTAAGGGAATACAGAGATGGAGGGTCGCGCAGGAAAACTGGAATTTTCAACTCGCGCGCCGCTTGTGCACACGATCACCACGGTGCAGGCCTAAATGCGGTAAGCGCTAGCGCGCAGCCAGTGAACTGCGACTGTGGTGCATGAAATAGAGAGAGACTCCGTTCAACGGAGTCTCTCTATTCTCTATTTAGTGTAAAATCGTCTGTTTTGATATCAAAACGAGACAAAACAGTTGAAGTGGAGTGCTGGTGCGACGAGCGGACGCACGGATGGACAAACGAAAATAACAAGAGGCGCTGACGTCAGTTTCATTTGCACTTTGCGCAAAGCGCGCCGGTCGTGTTTTTTGATGACTCAGGCGATGGTAATTAGTGGTAGTGTTTGTGACATTCTTGAAAGAGTGTGTGTGGCTTACTGCACAAATACCATAAGGAACGATGTTGTTGTGGAAATAAAACTTTCTGCAGGCAATTCGCTGCTAAACAACACTTTAGTGGTTATCAAGCGTTTCACGATTAGTTGTGTGTTTTTTAGCAAAGAGGGTGTAAAGCTGGTAAATTTACTACTGAACCTTGTGCAATTTGGCTTATGAAATGATCAAATATTCGTAATTTACGTAAACTACCCAACGTTTCGACAGTTCCGGCATTAAACAAGTTATTGGAAATTCATAGTATTTTCAGACAGATACGTTAAGCTGTCTGATTTCGTCTGCCTGAAATGTGCTGTTCCAGCAGTTCCAGCTTCTTAAGCTAAAGCAGACAGCCTAAGCCTAAGGCAGTTAGATCGAAAAAACGAGTTTTTGTCTGGAAATTCAAAACATTTTCAGACAGATAGGTTAAGTTGAAAAAAAATGTCAAATCTAGACAGCAGATTTCAGACAGACCAAATCAGACAGAATGATTTTTTCAATTTTGCTGTGTCTGAAAATGCTTTGAATTTCCAGACAAAAAACGTGTTTAGTGCCGTTAAGTTGAAAAAGTCATTCTGTCTGATTTGGTCTGTCTGAAATGTGCTGTCTTGAATTGACATTTGATTCCCAAAGTGTAAACTACAGTTGAAAGTCACCTCACTATTATCCGCAAATTGCAACGGTCCTAATGCCAAATTACCCGCTCATTTCCTTCCGCTCCGAGTGTCCATTCCTGCAAAAACTCAGCTGTTTCATTTCACATCAGCAATTTGCCTGGAAGCTCCAAAGCGCCGCGTGCGTCATCGCCTAACACGATTACACGCGCATTGTGGTGTGACTATGCGTGTGGCTGCGTCAGGGCATTATGTGCGTCACCGAGCCGCCATCTGCGCAGATTTTGGACATTTGTGAAGATTGTTGTTTGTTCATCGCGATTGCAGAGATCTATTCTCTTGGGGTAACATAATTAGGTTAATGATTGTGTACAAGACACGAATGGGTGACTGATCGAATCGCACACCTCGGTTGAAAGAGAAAGCAAAAAGCGAAAACACAACTGGAACTGAAACGATCGAAGCGGAAAATGATGTTTTGATTGATCAAGGAAGCGTGAGACGGTGATAAAAATTGCATTTTGATTATCGCTAGCGTGCAAGCTACATGAACTAAATGGACAGTACGCTTAATGACCGCAAAACAGACCTATCTGGGGACATTTGATTGTAATTTTGAATGCGATAGGGTTTTGCGGTCAATCTACCTCTACCTAATGATGAGATTAGTTTAGAGAAGGTTTCCGTATCAAATGAAGACATCTCTGGAAAAGCGCACAAGTTGCCGCCTTTCAACTATTGAACTTGTCGTAGGTTCGTTCTTTAACCGTAAGAAACATTTTAAAAATCATAAAAATCAAAAATTTTAGATTCTTAAAATTTTAATCCTAAAATCTTAACATTCTTATAATCCGTGTTTAGTGAAACGTGTGCTGTTTGTAAAAAAAACAAACGAGCCACTTGTGGTTACCATAAACCGAATGTTTGACATTTCCTACCTGCGACAAGTCACACAGATACAATTTGAAGGTTTCAATTTTGTAAAATTTGTTAATTTTAGTTGATTTTATTGAATTTTTAATTTTTTTAATTTAGACATGTCATATTTTCAATTAGAACATCTCTAATCAAAAAACAGTCTACAGTATACTTTAACAAGGATGCCAGTTTTTGCGTGGTTTTCCTCCTCAACAATCTGAATGTTCTAAGCTCAGAGGTTAAGTGTCATGTGTCAAGTCCTTAGCGCATCATCGGATGTTTACCGATATCCAAAACTATCGTCCCTAAAGAGCGTTCGCCCGAAGCGTCCGTCGCAAATAGGACGGTTATTGGTTCGTGTCGCGCGATACCTGCCACGCGGCTTAAAACTGTTTTCCGCTAAACAAGCGTCAACCAGCGATTATTCCTTGGCGCTTTGGGACGTCGCTTTCAAATAACAACTCAAGCCGTGCTGAAGAGGTAATCCGGGGGATTAAGGTCGAGTCAGCGTAGTAGGGATATTTTAGAAATGGGCTGCTGTGGGTTTAGATAAAGTTAAAAGCGGAAAGATGAGACAAAACTGATGTACAGGTTGTAAGAATTAAATGTAAAATCACTTATTCGATCAGTTGATCAATATTGAAATTGTAGTATTTTAAGGCTGTTAAACGTTGGGTTCTTAATGTGCTGAAAAATTGGTTAGACCTGCGGAGAAATTCCTTATGAAATGTCGCATGTTCGGTAAGCTACGCAAATTTTGTACAATATCTTTGAATTACGCTTAAAATTATGGTTAATCAAATGTGTTTTGTAAATACCGGAACGGTTTGGTTTTAGGTCCCAAGGCGATGTGTAGAGATTTTGAAGCAAAACAGACACAGACAAAAAAGCAGACAGACATTCAGACAAATCAGACAGTCGCACTTTTGCATTGCAACATGTTTTTCCTGTTTTTTTCCTGCGTTTTTTTATATAAAACCGAACGTGTGAATTTTGAATTTCTACCGTAATAGATCCAAACATAGAGTTCTAGATCTTTTAAAATGCTGTAAGTGTTGTTTATTACAGCCGAATCATCAATTATTTCTCAACCGTAAATGATTTAGTGAAGCTTTTGACATGGAGCAGAGCTACACATTCCGTCTCTTCATCACTTGGTAATGTTTAGTTGCGTGTTCTGGTTGCCAGTAAAAATAACACCACAACCAGTACATAACAAAACAACATGAGTCATAAACAGCGGTTTCTAGCGGCGTTTCGCGGAATTCAAATGTCACGTACTCGGTCAATCGGCTCTTCCTTCCTGTCTTCCTCTTATGTGTGGGCTCTTAGCGCGTATTACGCTAGCAGCGCATGGACGCCAAAAGAGGGAAGTGAGAGAAAAACAATCGTTGGCAAATATTTTTGTGATTTTTGGCGCACGCATGAAAATCCGATTACCGTATTTGAGTTTATGGGCCACGCATATATGAGTTGTGTGCGGATTGGTTGGAAGAGTGGGGAATGTGAGGGATCGTCTTATTTGTAGTTTTGGTAAAATTCGAACGTGCAGGTGTGTCTGTAGCTCAAATTAAGGATAAATCGAAAGTATGACTTGGAAACGTCTCATGTTCACTTGGAAAATGGACTGATTTGATTGAAAAATCACTAGAAACGTCTCACGTCCTAGATGTTCAATACGACAATTTAGTCAAAATTTGCAGAAAAACCCGAACGTTGAACACGTTAACGTTTATCAACCCTGATTAACCAATAGCTTCAAAAACCTAATTGTCATTTGCTTCAGCAAAAGTCATCTGTTCGGTTTGTTGTTCAAAATCGGCAAATCGCAGTTACGCTAGCCGGTTTCATCACTCTACCACTACACACCGAACGTATGATCAATCCTGCTACAGTCACACGCCACGTCATAACCTCAAAAATCGCAACAACACGGACAAATCATCATATTTGAATCATCAGCAAGGCGGCGCCGCGCGCATATACGAATCACCACCAGCAGCAGCAGCAGCAGCAGCGCAGTCAGTTCAGTTCCATTCATTCATCGCCGATCAGTCGTCAACAGTCGCGTCGTCCCCGCGATCGAAATGCCCTCCGCTGCTCCGCTCGCCCTTTCCCCAATCCGCGTCCTTATCATCATTTTCTCACATTCCGCGCTGTTTCGCTGTCCTTATCCTTATCTTCTGAATTGTTTGCGCTCGAGCGCGTGTGCGTTGATCGCCATCACCTCGCGAATGTCACGTCATGTCGTAATAATCGATTCGTTCGGCACTTTTGGGGAAGAGGTTTGATTGCTTTTTCGATGCGACGTGGATCGTATAGGCAAAAAATGAAGCAGGAAACGCTGTAGGGAGGAGAGAGGAGAGCTTTTAAATTTTGGATGACCCCGTGTAGTAAACGAGCACAATTTCAAAACGCAAAACGAGGGTTTTAAGACTGTTTTGTGCTTTATTACCAATTTTGCCGTCTCAAAAAAAGTCCAAAAAAGCCCTAATTTTGATCACAAGATCCAATAAAACACAAATTGCTTTACTTCATGGTTACGGTATACTTGTGAACGTCTGGCTAACCTGTGCTATTTCGGTAATTTCCCCATGTTTTCACCAAATTTGTAGGACAGATGGGTAATTTTTGAGTTTTAGATGAACTCGTGTAGTATACGAGCACAATTTCAAAACGGTTATTTAGACAGTTTCATGCTTTATTCTCACTTTTACCGTTTGACTAGAAGCCCAAAAACATTGACCACAGACCCGACTTTCATCACCAAATTCAATTCAAGTCTGGATTACGGTATACTTGTGAACGTCTGGCTATCCGCGCTATTTCCGTCATTTTTCTCCTGTTTTCGCCGAATTCCGAAAGGTCACGCTTTCCGACACAACAATTACTCAAAAGCCAAGGGGAACTGGTCTGCCACCTGTGTTGCTATGATTCACCGGCTTGTGAAGTGCTGAGGGGCAAAAATAAGGATTGTTATGAGTCAAGCGCGAACGACCATTGAGGGATAAAGGGACCAGAATATATAGATTCTCTAAAGCTTGGGAGCTGACAGTAAAGCAGCCGTAACTTCTCAAAAATGACTTTTATCACCGCAAAAGCTTTGAACTGAAGTGGGATTAACCGCCAAAAATTGGCTTTAAATACAAAAGGTCGTCTGTGCGGACAGACTAGTCAAGTACGCGGCGCTGTTGACGTTGCGGATTAGCAATAGCCACTTGAGCGATCGAGAATGTAGGTATGGAGATGAGAGGATTTGAGTATACGGTAGCGTTTGTAATAGAATCCAAAATTCCGACTTAAAAACGCCAAAAATCAACAATCAGAAACTCATAAAACTTCAAATAATCAAAATTTCTACGGTTCGGTCAACGTTTTATTTTATGAGTTTTTGTTTTTTAACGTGTGTACTTTAGGTTACAGTTGGTACGTAGAGCGTCATCGGGCTATCTATAGACCGCTTGTTCGATTCCCTGTCTGCTCATTGTCTCTCATTCGTCAGAACGGTCTGTTCACCGCTTTGTTCACAAACTCATTAGGCGCTAAGCGTACAAATAAGCATTTTCTCACGTTTCATACGCTCACAATCTCTTTCAATGTTTTTGTTTGGTGCGATGAGTCAACGAGCGCGTGAATTATGCGAATACAGCCGGCGACTCTTTAAGGATTCAGACGGTGAATCACAGCGCGTAGACAGCTGGAAGGTGTCTACGCGTGTGGTGAACTGATTAAATATTATGTATTTTGGATAAAGCAGAAGTGTTTTTTTGCAGAAAATCAGATGTTCGGAGGGGGATGTTGAAATTTTGTAAAAAAAACAGGGTGAAAATGCAAATTAAATCTAGCTGAATGTTTAAATAGATGACACGAACATATCATACAATATGGCATATAATACGGTTATATCAATTTCACAGCAAAACAAATCCAAACTAATAAATTAAAATAAGAAAATTAAACAAATTGAACTGTTCGATCCCCTGGAAAAGTGGAAATAAAACACTCTTTCCTCCTCTATCGTCATTACATCAAATCGGCCAAAATCAATTAAATTTAAATCAGATAGAATTTCATAAATTCGGTAAGTTTACGATCGTTCGGTCAGCACGAAAACCTTACCAAAAGGCTGTTCTCGATAATTGCACAAACAATCAAATTTAGGGAGGGAAGAGGAAAATTGAAAAAATTTGGTCTCCGGGAAAAGTGGCAATAAACAATGCCCTCCCGTTCTTTCCTCCTCTACCGTAATCTAATAAAAAAGACAAAATTAATTCCGGTAAATTTCATACCACTTGAGTTTGTTTTTCAATGTTTGGAAAGATCGACCTTGTTGGCCCACTGTCGACAAACTGGATAAACATGTGATTTTTTGAATTTTTGCAAAAATTGACTAGTAGATTAGTATTTTCAGCTGTTTAATGGCTTTAAAACACAAATCGAAAATGGCACTTCAAAGGTTATGCTAACGCAACATAGTATGTCTACAAAACCAAACAGAAAATTGAAAAAATTCAACAGTTCGGTCACCAGGAACAACCGCAATAGAACAGAGAACAATGACCCGCTCCCGCTCTTTCCATTCTCTATCGTATTCGCATCAAATTGGCAAAAATCAAACCAGTTCACCAGCCGCCGTCTCTCCACATGCGAAATCTCGCAACAAATGACCTTTGTAACGCGGAACCGATTGCAGCAACGCGACACTCAGCCGGAAAAGGACGTTTTTCTGGTTGCCGCTCGCAGCACGCGCTGGAAGTTGCCTGCTCGGCAAACTTGTCAGAGATCAACGACGGTGACGTCAAGAGTGATTTACGGCGCGCTATCGGAGCGAGCGGCGGTGGCGGTCGATGCAGGTGGGAGAAAGCATTCGCCACGGCGTTCCGGTGATCGTACAGAGCAGATCCATTAGAACAACAAAATGGGGCTTTGAGCGAGCGGGCGAGCGAGAGTGGTGATCCAGCGCAGCGGATGCGAGCATCACGGAATGCGCGTGTGCAATAATATTTGCATAAAATTGATGGATTTTTGTGATGAAAGGATGAATGTATGTAATTTCCGGATGATTTATCTTAAAGTGGATGAACGTGCGCTGTGTACAGACGCACTCGGACAGACTGCAAACAGTATAATTGGCTGATGTGCAATTGAAGTTACGGTTTATGGGTTTATTGGCAAACTACGGCAGAGCAGTTTCCTATAGTATAACAATATTTAAAAATACATTGAAAAAAAGAAAAATCGAAAATTTAGCTGCCTAGCACTGCGCCGTGTGAATTCTGTTAATTATTGAAACAAGATAACTAACGTTAAAATTTGATGTTTGATACATTAATTAGATTAAGAATTTCGATTAAAATCCATTCAATTTCGACAGAAAATAATTTTTTGATTTTTTGCAATTTAATTTTTTTTAAATTTCACGTTTGAACAGAAAATTGCTCAAAAACGTAATTTTTCCCTCCCCTGCTAATTTCTGTACTATTCCTCATTTCAATAGTAGTATCCATCGACTGTTATTAATAGATTAATAACAGTCGATAGCATTGAAGACGGATCGAAAATCGAGCCAGCCGGTTCGTGGCTCGGCTCGATATGTAATTGTTGTTATCGAGCCGGTGCGATTTTCGAAACACGAGTTTTACCATTCATTTAGCTAGCTGATTTAGTTTCGTTGTTTTCTAGCCAAATTGAACAAATAAACTGTTAAACGCACAAAAAAGGCAAATTTACTTAAACTTATTGAATTTTGAACCTGGTTGGTTAACCGGCTCGATTCGCAAAACGAGCCGGCTCGCGGCTCGGCTCTTCAAGAATTGTGGCTAACGTGAGGGGTCGTGGCTCGGCTGGGTGACCTTTGGTTTTCAACAAACGACTTCTCCGGTCAATAGATGACTAATAATTTCAATCTAGTCTGTAGGTTGTCGTTAATCGTTTTCATGGCTCAATTCAAATCATATTTTCAAAATGTTCTCAAATATTCCAGCTTCTTCATCGGTTTGAACGTCAACTTTTTGTAGTCATACGTTTGGACTGCACCAGAGTAAAAAATGCAAATTCAGAAAATCAATTTTCTAATTTTTGTAAATTGATATACATATTATTCAAACAATTTTAGAGGAATAAAATTCAAAAGACAATTAAAAAAAATTAAAAAACACTAGATCCTGTCCGATCTGAACTACTGTACTCTCCGAAACCTGTCCTATTGCACTCTTTTCAATCAAAGTCAACTCAACGTCGCCTTTTCCTTTGAATCCGAAACTGCCTGATGGAAAAGAAAAGAGAGCAAAGGTTGCAAAAAACGACGAACACTCGCTAGATCGCGGTCGGACTGGCGTGGGAACAAAGAAGAGGCTCAAAAAACCGCACCGAGCGAGGCGAGAGTCGGTTCGCCACTCGGTCACCACACATCTCAGACTGTCGTCTGCAACAGACGGAATTCGTCGTCGAAATCACAATCGATTCGTGTTGGGAAAAGCGCGCGCGCGCAATTTTTGGCGACAAACAAACGAGGAAGAGGGACCGGCGGCGGTGGGGGTACAGTACAAGCCTTACCGCCGACGCCGTGCTCGTCTTCCTGTGTGCTTTGTGCGCTGCGGTGGTGTCGCGCGCGCCGTAAAACACGTAAATGAATATGTAATCGTTTGTGGGAAGCATTAGAAGACGCGGAGCGCGGCAAATAAACCCGCAAACGGTCGTAAAAGGACGAAAGAGAAATTTTGGTCCTGCCTGTGACAGCGAGAACTGACGACGACAGCCACGACGGACGACGCCGAATATGGGATGGATTGATGGGATTGTGCTCAGAGGAGCGCAGCGCGCAAAATTGAAACGCGAAAGGAGAAGAACAACTGTAGTACAGTCGGATGGATGGATGGACGGACGGAAGGACGAACCGCGAGTGCGGCGGCGATAAGAAGATTTCAGTATTCGATTTTTTTGGGTAAAATGTAGAGCATTGGAGGTGCGTGCGGCGGGAGTTTGGCGAAGAGAAGGGAAAGTGACGTGACTGACAGAGAGAAAGAGGGACGATTACGGTAGTGAAAACTTGAAAAACACGAAGAATAAACAACGCTGATGAATTTAGAGTCGCATAGTCCTTTTAAAATGCGCAAATTGAATTACGAATGTTCTTTCTGGATTAAAAAAATCAAATATTGGTTATTTGCGAAGTTTTGGACGCTAAATTATTGAATATATTGAGAATAAGATAGAATTGAACTGCTACACGTTCAGGGCTATCCGTTGAAGGTTCTCCAATGACAGACTGCCAAGGATAAATTCAAACAATCGGCCTAATGCTTATTAACTAGATTGTGCTCGAGAAAAAGCACTTTCTACCGTACTTATTCGGGAAAAATGATTCTTTTCTAAGGTTACTGTGGCTACGTTCAAAATCAGAACTTTGAATACATGAAAATAGGCTTTCGGAACGACAATACCAGCATTTTCACACAATCAAAAAATCTCAAAATAGGAAAGCCGAGCCCATGCTGTGTACTTTTATACGTAAACGTTCTGAGAGCGTTCACAACACCTACAAAAAATCCATCAAAGCAGCTATCGCTAAAGAGCCTACACAACAAATGTCGAGTAAGATCATATTTTATTACGATAATTCAAAAATTCATTGTTTTTTTTCAGTTCTATTGCTATAGCTGTGAACTTTGCTCAGTTGGTTGTCTAGCACGCAGTTCCATCCTAGCCAGATAATGCCAGAAATTTGATGTTGAACAAATGCACGCTTCACACCTAACCACTACCTATGTCGCTGCATTCGTCAGTCCATTTTGTACATCAAGCAAGCAAGTATCAAACGTTTAGCCAATGTCTGCTGCAATTGGACACATTCGTGCGCTATTTCCAAAAAAGACACAATCCGCTAATCCTATACAGAGTCTAATCGAATTGAATAATCCAATGAGCGCGCACGAAGAATGAGACTGACTTTTTAATTAACCGTTTCTGATCGACGATCAAATCGTTTCACAACCATCGAGGGGTTTAGGAATGCGACGGAGAAAAAACGGCACTTTCTGCACGCGTCACTGGCTACAGGGAATGGATTATGGAACGATATAGACATGCTCATAGAGAGCAGTCTCAGCTTGCTAAGTAACCTTGCAAAAGACTCAGAAGATGAAACCATGCTTGCGCAAATACCATAACCTCGACTTTTTGCTTTCAATTGCAAGAAATTAAGTGAATCATCCGGTCAAGGTTACCGTAACCCATTAAACCCATTGAC